>JAZHYW010043523.1:0-133126 GCA_037355805.1 Ixodes ricinus
ATTACGTATTGCTTTTGTTTGTACTCGGGGGTCAAGGCGGTACATATACTATATGTTCTGTAAATCAAAAAATCATAATATCGGCGTACGCTTGATCCTTACAATGAAGCTAAGACGTACAGACTGGAACGTAGAAATTCTGTACGCTTGTTGCTTTTTTAAGATTATGCGTCAAAAAGGCCGAGATTTCACGCGAAAGGTGTTCCGCTGAAGGGTAGTGAAAACCGGGATACACGCACGCAGAGGCAACACATGCAGACACGAGATGTAGAAACCCACAAACAGCCAACACGATGATAACACACAAAGCATATATAACGCCTTGTTAGTCGTTACAAGTTGTACTTCATCGTAATTACCGAGATTTACTACGAGACGCGGAAGGAATTGAACCTCTGAACCTGCGATCCGCAGATCCACGTCTTTGCTCGGCCCCACGAGGAGGAGGTGAAAAAGGGCAAGAAACCGGACTAAGTATAACTCAAACGAGCCTGCAGCACGCGCACAATCGGCGCGCGTAGCTGGCTTTCATGAGTAGTGAAACGAAAACTGAAATATTCAAATTTCGTTCGGAAATGAGTCAAGCATGACGGATAATAACCGGAAATGATAATCGCACGTTTGTATTTTGAACGACTGGCTCTATTTCTCGTTCGAAACGGAGCACTCGAGCAAGCGCTCGAAGAGAGCGAACGGAGAGCGCGATGCGTCATGGGATATCCGGCGCAAACAAAAACAGAAAGAAAGGATTCCCCGCATTCGTGACGTAAAGCAAGGCTGGCGTGGTTACGAGCTTTGCCGTTGGTTGGCGGTGTTACAGCCGAGCCGTTCGAAGTACCTGTGGGGCAGTGTTGGCGGGTGACGCGTTACTATAGTAGGTTACAAGTCAAGAAGGTAGCGGCAAACGCCCCTCAAAGGGAATCATATATCCCTCCGCCACCTCCCCATTCAATAGCGTCCCATCGTTTCCGTGACGTCGTGGCCAACGCGGGAGAGGGTTTGCTCTGCTTTGAATATTTGCTTTATCTTTCGACCTTGACTTAGCGTTGTGGAAGCCACAAAGAGGGAGATTAGAAGTCGTTTTTTTTTTTTCCGATGGAAGCAAAAACGACTTTGGGGGAGTTAGGCTTCCCCTCCGAACGGTTTCCTCGGTTTCCTCTCCAATAAATACAAAGGTCGCTTTCTTAAAAAAAAAAACAAAAAAAGGGGGGGGGGGGGGGGGTCGGGGTCGGAGACAGGTTGGCATCACTCTGTAGCCATTATCTATTCATTGAAGCGGAACAAGGGGTGTTTCCAAGGAACTATTCTTTCGACTGCGGATGGATTTCAAACGGTCGCATCACGATTATGGGAGGAGCTTCTCCTACCTTCTTGACTTGTAACCGACTATAGTAACGATGTTACTGGTAACGCGTTACATTTTTCGCTAACGTAGTTACGAACTCGTTAGTATTCTAAATGACTAACGAGTAAAGTATTTTTGTTACTTTTTTACGGTATCGGCTATCAAATTGCGTTACTCGTTACTCGTTACTTTTGACCAAAACTGGTGAAATACATTAGGTGTTTGGGAAAAGGTCACGACGCCAGATCTAACGTTTAAAATAGCAATCTTTGTGCATAAAACTGGAGACGTTAGGGGAATTAAATTTGGGTCACTAAGCTCAATGGAGGATCTAGCTTCCTGCTCGAGGGGCAACTACTTGCGCTCGAGCACGCAATGCCCAGGCAATGCCGTATCTTACTGCTAAGACATCTGAACCTTCGGTTTCCTAAAACGGTGGGTTTACCACTTATCAATCCTTCTATTCACCCATCCATCTCAAAATCCTGCACAAGATTATCGCTGCACGGAACCAACATCCGTCACAATATACTAAAAAAAAAAATCTCACTTCTCGAAGGCGAAAAAACCTTCGGCTACCAGCTAATTCCGTTCGTCCTCCTTTTTTTTGTGGCATTATTAGATACAAGGCTTGAGCGAACGACTGCGTTCATCCCACTCCCCTCCTCTCCTCCTCTTCCCCCTCTGCTCTGTGCAGCAGAGGTGGACAGGGGGGGGGGGGGGAGACATCCGTTTACAACAGTGGACAACTATATCGGTGACAGGTCGAGCGCGGGAAGCTCCTCCCACCTCTTTCCACTTTAGTAGAGCGAACGATGGAGAAGAGGCGACCTCCCTCTCCACCGTTCGCTCCGCTGATGTGGAAAGGGGTGGGAGGAGCTTCCACTTCGTTCTTGACCTGTCACCGACTATAGTGGCGAAGCGATTTACTCGTTTCTCTAGTTACAAGAAAAAAACACCCTTTGTGGAATTCTTTACCTCGCTCTCCCCTCGCTGCCTGAAAGTTCCCGACCCATTTTTGTACACAGAAGAATCTTTCGCTTGATTAGTCTTTAATTCCCTAAGGTCATAATAAAAAAATGTTAAGTTTGAAACCTGGAAAAATAAACTTACAAACACGAATTTTTTTTTTTCGCAGAAAAGCTAAGAGTTATTGCTGGTAAAGCGCTGTTCACCTCTTGCCACCGGGTAAGACTGAGAGAGACCAGACCGGTTTTGCGCCTGTTGCGACGTCTTATGACCGTGATGCGCTGCAGCGGAGCTGGTCCTAAGACGTCGTAAGAGGCTTAAAAACCGGTCTGGTCTCTCTCGGTCTTACTCGGTCGCAAGAGTGTGAACGGGCCTTAAGAGGCAGCAAGTGATTATAACCCGTGTGCTGGTAACCGGTGTCCTGTTCCACATAGTGAAGTAAATCAGTCTCTGGTAATAGTATGAACCGGACTGTTAATAAAATCGGCGTAAAGCTGAGGGGTGTTGGTTGACTGGTTGTGTTCCAGCAGTCCCCGTTCGCATGCTGCCAAACATATGCACTCGAACACAAAAGTAACGTAAAAGTAACGTTCGTTATTTTTGAAAAGTAACGGTAACGGTATATCGTTACGTTTGTAAAAAAGTAACGTAGCTCAATAACGCGTTAATTTTTACCAAACTAACGAGTAACGCTATTACGTTACTTTTTCGGTAACGGGCACAACACTGCTGTGGGGTGACGAGCGTGTGGCTGGCCCAAGGAGCAGGTAGCTTCCACAGCGCTGTCAGCTGAGGGGCGAACGGGGTGGGGAAAGCAACTTTGTCCGAGTTTTGTGCGACGGGCTAATCTTCTAGGGGGAGAATGGCTGCGTCCGGGTACACAAACGGAAGTTCGAGCAAGAGGGGAGTCCCTCCTTTCCGTATTTTTGAACTGTTTGGTACGATGCGCGATTTGTGAGTTGAGGGGGAAAGCTATAAAGGAAATTGTTGAATTCCAGAAGAGCGGTGCTGCTCCGATGGAACTTGCTGCGTCATGACTACTAGCAAGTTTCCCGACGTTGCTGGATTACGTCCCAAATAGGCTCCACATGCATCCACTCTAGGTGCACATTGAAAGATTGTTTAATTAGCTTTAAACTTATTTTTCTTGTGCCTTTCAACGACAGACTGTTCCGTTTTTTTTAGGTTATGCGGCAACATGCAACGCATTAAAGCCAAAACGCTCAGCACTGGAATTTCGTTTCTGTACCCCTTTAAGGGGTACAGAACTGGCGCCGTGACCGTGGGGAGCCGGAGAAAGTTCACGCAAAGCAGGGGAGACTTCCCTCCTCGCCACGACACGCTCCGGCAAGCTACGGCGTCGCGCCCGGTGACGTGTTCCATGACGAAACCACTCTGTGCTACAAATCACGTTCACGAGCGGGGTGGAGAGGTCAAGCTAGGGCTTTTGTTGAGTCGGGCGTCGCGGCGTCGTCCAACTCCCGGGTGCAGCAAAACGCGCCGATCCTTGGACATCTGTTGGTGGAGGTGGGCCAGTCACATCGCGCCCCTCTCCGACCACAAGGTCCACAACGGCTCGCCAAGGCTCCTGTCGTGTTCAAACAAAAAAAAAACGGAAAAGGAGTCCAGCACCGGACGGAGCGGTGCGCCGTTCGCGGACAACGCCGCCAGTTTGTATACCCCTTTATGAAGCGTAACTTCCCACGTGATCCCACAATGTCCGGGTGAAGTTCATAGCTCTCAAAGCAGTGTTGCCATCCGCGTCGCGGCTTCGCACAGCGGCAAATAGACCTTTTGCAAAAATCGCAGAACGCCGCGAGCTCCTTGTCACCCAAGCATCTACCTAATATACTAATAACGTTATTAGATTACCTCAGTTACAGAACTGCTCATAGACGCTGCATGCACGAGCAGTACCCCCTCACTCACCACGGCTCGCCTCCCGTCGTTCGACACGCCAGACGGCTGCTGTGGCAACTGCAGTGTATTCTATGGGATGCCTACGTTTTGAAGCGCAGCGTCTAGATGGCGTTCCACCGTACTCTATGGAAAACACAGTTCGTACACGAAAATCTAGATGACGCTTCGAACGACGGGAGGCAGGCTGAAGTGAGTGAGGGGGTACCCCTTCCGCGGGAGTTCCACAACTCAGGTAATCTAGTAACGCTGCCTGCCCTGGCTCGCTCGACGTCACCTCCAAGGTTGCCTTAGTCGTTCCTACAACCGATTGTACCTAGCATCATCGGCTTTTTTTTTTTTTTGGCCCGGGGACGGTGTTGCGCACTTTGCAATAGGCCTATAGGTAATAGATAACGTAGCAGGTCCATAAACCCCCTACCCTCGCAAGAAGGCATAACGTGAAATAGCTCACACAACCGCCCGCAGCGTGATGCCCCTCCCGCATCAGGCGAAGCATCCGAAAGCAGCCAAAGTTCCCCTTGGCTAAGCATAACGAGTCATAACGCACATATAATGCTCAGAGTCGCACTCTGTGCTTTCCGCGTTATTCCAAATGATCAAGACAAGCTTAAAGGGATGCTGAACCGAAATCTGGATTCCCCAAAACACGCGGCAAAAGCGTGCAACGGGATGCTACAAATGCCAAAACATCACTCATAAGCGATATCTCAAACGGATGACCCTATTTTTCAAAAAAAGGAGGCGCATTTGACGGAAATGTTTACGTCATGTTTATTCGAGAAGGAGAGATTTTAGATTGCTGCAAGCACTGCGACACCGGCGGACGCCCATACCGGGCCGAAGATTTCGTACGACCGTTACAACAGGCTGGAGTATTGTCGGAGTTGGCAGGTCTGGGAGCCTATCAGATGGGTCACGTGTGGCTCCTCAAGTTGAAAACACCAGAGGCCAAGGAGAAGCTGCTGCAAGCCGGTGAAATCCAGGTGAAGGGGCGTCGCTGCCTAGCGATTGACCCATACCGGAGAGAGGTCAGGGTGAAGCTGCATTGGGTGACCTTTGACGTGCCCGTCGACACTGTCCGCCGCGCTTTCGAACCGTACGGCGAGGTAAAGAGCGTCGTTCGTGAGATGTGGAAGGTGGACGGACTCGTGGGCGTCGAGTCTACAACGCTGTCAGTCGTCCTAACTCTCCGCCAGGACCTAACACTGGAGAGCCTGCCGCACCAGCTCCGATTCTACGGGGGCACGGTCCTGGTAGTGGTTCCCGGGCGTGCGCCCATTTGCCTACGTTGCCGACGCATTGGGCACATACGGCGCGAGTGTAGGGCGCCTTGGTGCTCCGAGTGTCGTGGTTTCGGGCACGAAAGCACGGACTGCACCCGCACGTACGCCCGGGCTGTGGCAGTGCACAACGATGGTGGCGGCGTCAACGAGGAACTGATGGACGAGGTCGAGGCCGAGGAAGCTGCAAGCGTGGCCGGGGTGCGAACAGTGAAGGTGCACACGGTAGCAACACTCAAGCACCTACTGAGGCACCGAATACCAAGGATGAAGAACGGCAAGGAAAGTCGGAGACTGAGCAGACTTCTTCGACGACGCAAAAGTAGCGAAGACAGGACTGTGGCTGGATCTGCTACAACTAAAACCTCCGAGGGCGAGAAACACGGCAACGACATGGACTTCAACCCGGCGATGATTAAGCGAAGACACGAAGGGGCAGCTGCGGCTGTGGCTGGACCAGGTGAGCAGCCTCGGCAGCGCTTGGAACAAGAGGGGATGATGTCAAGAACAAGAAAAGTCGCGGGGGTCTCCAAGGCGGTCATCGTCCTTGTCTCAAGGCAGCCCGCCGCCCCAGTAACAGTTTGTCTTTGAGGCATGATATGCTCTTTGTGCGTACACGCAAATGACCACACCAGTCCTTGAAAAGCCATTGCGTGTAGGTACGTTGAATGTTCGAGGTCTAAGTGATAGGCGTAAGCAGTATCAGCTGAATCGCCTGTTTATTGACCAAGAGCTAGACATAGTTGCAATACAAGAGACAAAGGTGGAGAGCGATGAGCGCACTGAGAGCATGTTACGACCCTTTACATCGCGGTACAACGTTTGTGTAAGTCATGCAGTAGGAACTTCCGGAGGTTGCTGTTTGTTCTTAAAGGATTCGATCGCTATAACTGTACAGCAGTGGCGGATCCAAGGGGGGCGACGGGGCGGCCGCCCCCCCAAACCAAGTCGACCCCCCTTCCCCTTCTCGGAGGGCAGTTTGACGTGGGTGGACCCCCTGGTGCACGAGAAAGAATGGGAAAATAGCATCCTTACAAATTTTCCGCCCCCCCCAAACGGAGTTCTGGATCCGCCTCTGCTGTACAGTCTGTTCTCACATGTCTAACGGGTAGGCTTGCGATTTGTGATTTTACATACGAATGATAACATTGCAATGCTCCAGATTGACTTAGAAAAAGCATTCGATCGTGTGTCACATGAGGTTTTGATGGCGATAATGGAACATGTAAACATAGGCTCCGTAATCATAGAAGGTGTTCGTATGGCGGGATGCACGACAAGCCTAATTGTGAATAAGTCCAGTTGGTAAACGTATTGGCTCTCCTCCGGTCCGTGCGACAGGGTTGCCCTCTGTCCCCACTTTTGTTTTGCATATACATCGAGTCTTTCTGCTTGAGCGTAGTTAAAAGCAGCGTCATTCGTGGCTTTATGCTACATGCTTCCGAGGTGCGAGTACTGGCTTACGCAGACGATATCGCGTTGTTTTGTGCAAACAGAGAAAGCGTACGAGAGGCGATAGCATTAGTAAAACGTTTTTGCAATAGAAGTGGTAGTGCCGTAAACTGGGAAAAGTGTATAGGGTTTTGTCATGGGAGTGGGACGTAAAGCCCATTGTGTTTGAAAACGTCAAATAGGTCTCATCTCTGGTAAAGTATTTAGGGGTCCCCCTGGAAAGCTATCGCAGAGTGCGACCCTTTTTGGAGGACCCAGGTAGTCGAACTGCAAGGGAAAGCTGAGAAGTGGAGAGGAAATGATCTGTCGGTATTTGCCCGATCCACTGTTTGCAATGTGTTCCTAATAAGTAAATTGTGGTATGTGCTTCAGGTTTTACACTGTTCCAGGGTGAATATCCAAAAACTGCATCGGGTGTTTGCGATCTTCATTTGGGGCTCTTCCTATGAGCGCACGAGCCGGACTAGTCTTTTTCGCAGTGTGAGTGATGGAGGCCTGGCACTATCTCATTCGTTTTTGAAGCAGCTGGTAAACCGTTTCTTTTGTTGCGTAAAGTCAAGGACCCGTTTTTGAGCACTGTTTGTCAAGTGCGACTGTGTAATGTTCTGCCTGAGTACATAGTATCGTCAGAGTGTGGAAACGCTGAGTGTATATTCGGTTATATGCGCGAAGTGGTGGGGACGTGCAAATTCTTAAGAGCACGCTTTTCGTTGGAATATCTGAGTGAAGTCACTAGGAAAAAGCTGTACCGGGATGAACAAAAAGTTAGTGCGCAAACAAGCTGGTGAAGATTTAACATTTTGGACAAAATTCCGGGACGGGGGGGGGGGAAGGAAGGAAGGAAGGAAGGATCAACACAACACAAAGTCTCAAACACAGCTGAAATGTATTGGACAGTATATCGTGGTTTTGTAGAGTACAGGTGCCCGGAAAACCAAAAGGAATGGAAAAGGAGAGGACAGAACTGCTTTTTCCCGAACGCACAAGAGAGGGGGGACATTGACCAATAGCACACTGGGACGGACCAATAGTGCGACTGTACCAGGATCTTGTTGACGTTACCCTGCCGGTTCCACTGTATAGAGCTTTGTATTCTACAGGTTCGGGGCAGGATGTCCTGAAACGTGTTAAGAGAATGTCCGTCCCAGTGTGCGTCAAGACTTTTTTTTAAGTTGCACACCGGTACTCCGCCTGGAGAGGGGTATGTTTGCCGCGTGGGGTGATCACTGTTTTTGTGTAAGAAACCTGAGTCAGTTGAGCATGTCTTCTTGGACTATTGGGACGCTATATTTTTCTGGGATATGTTGCGGCGTGCTCTAAAAGGAGTTTCCTCTGGATTCCCATGGCATATGGTTCCTAGCAGTCGAAAACGAGAATTGTGTGCATTTCAATCTTGTCATGTTGCTCGGCCTTCACAGCATATGGACATGTCGCATGGCGGTTCGCCATGCAGATGTTGATGCGAGGCCTGTGGAGGGAATACTTTTCCGAGTCTGTCCGTTATACTGTCGAAGTTTGAAGGTTCGATCAAATGTCCCGGAGTGGTTGCCAACAATGGGAAAACTGTTAAATGTAATTTTTTTAACTGTGCTACGTCAGTCGGTAAGCGATTGACGGCATTTTTACAGTACTGTACTTTTTGTTCGCGCTTTTTTAAGGTTGACAATAAATTAAAAATAGATCGGTGGCCGAGTGGGCTAGTGCACACCAGCTCGGAGAACGTGGAGCGAAAGCTAGCGCTACAGAGCCCAGGGATCCTGGGTTCAATCCCCACCCCTGCACGTTTCGATCTGCATGAGCAGCGTACCGGCGTGCAGTCGTGTACCACTACTGCGTGGCACATGTTAAAGGCCGACGACCAGACTGGAGATTCTGCAAGGCGGAAGATCACTCCTCACGATGGGGGGAGGAGGAAACAGGCAACGGTGGACAGCGTAGAAAGGGGGAGAGGAGGAAGCGAGGGAAAAGTGGAAAGCGTGAACTGGCCGTCGGTCTTCAAAGACCCCAGGCTAGCGGTTGTACTGCACTGGCTATAGATTTCGCATCTATATCTGAGATACCAGACACCCACTGAGGCAGACTAACTTCCGGCTGTATTATCATACACATAACAATTGCTTTGCTCTTGTACTTCCTGTAATCTGTACAACTTTTTTTATTAACGTATTTGCAGTTTTTGGAGGCCACACAAATTGAATTCATATACTTTTCTATGTTAATATTAAATATGCGCTCTGATGACCCACGACTTTGAATATATTTGGTATGCATCGGTTTGAACGGCACATGACCGTGGAAAAGAGAGTGAGCGCGTCTGAAACCGGCCAATTCTCGACCGGTTGTTTTCAGACGGAAAGAAAAGGAATTTTGAGCCACAGATTGTGTTATGAGTAGTTGGGGTTTTGTAGGTCATGTTCAAATAAAAACATTGGCGAGAATAAATACCCTGTCAGTTTCCCTTCAAAGAAACGGGCCAATCAGAGTGCCGACATTGACCTGTTGACTTACTACACGAGCTTTTCCAAATCCCTGTCCGTTAGGTGATGCACAACATCCAGCACTGCGGGTTCGGTATCTATCTGGTAGGTCCGCGTCTCTGACGGCCATGCCCCTCGGCGGCGCAGCTCCACCGTCGCCACTCGAGCAACGACCAGCTGGGCAACGCGGAGTCCTTGGAGGAGAGCGGCGCCAACCAGAGAGGGCTGGTTGTCCGGGGCACGCACAGGGTGTTCGTGGGCACCGTCGAGGAGTCCTGGCCCAGGCTGCGCAGGAGAGCCCTCCAGCTCGTCTACAGACCCCTGGTCGCCTTCGCGCCACCCACTTTCTTCCGGACGCTCGAGCGCACCAAGGTACGAGCTACCTGCACGACCCAAAGCCTCGCTGGGGTCAGTTATAGCCTCCTATATACTGACAAAACCTGGCAGATCGCCACGAGAAGCGGCCGCCAAGATGGAAAAGGTGGAGCGGCAGACAACGGATGAGAGGAGAGCCACGTGACTGGCGCCCCGCTGCGGCGAGACGCCGAAACACACTTCTCCCGAGCGAACAAGTGCGTTTCGGGTCGTCGCCGCTGCAAAAGCTGTGCGCTGACGTCCAGGTTACCCGAGAAATGACTCTTTGATGCTCTGCGCTACCAGATCCTAGCGCTCCAAATCTGCTACCGGGCACTCTATCTCCGTCGTCGCACTGCCAGGCCTTGTGAGTATACAGGAAGCTAGTGGTGAGCTCATGACAATAGACTACTTCCATAAATCCCTGCGAGCAACACTGCGCGCGTTGCACTCATGGAACTAGTTGGCCAGGGAGGAGAGCGGCATGCATGGTTTCGGTTTCGATGGACACGTCGAGAAGAGATCATACACAGAGCGTGGATTATAAACAGCCGTTATCTCATGTTTCCTGGTCCCGAGCGCATCGTTTTGGGTCTCTAAACTAACCTAAATGGCCAGACCTCGAAGCTTCAGCACAAGCCCGAACCATACGTAAAGCTTGTCTTGACACATGCTTGTTTATTTTTGTACTCGAGCCTTCCTGCTAGCGTTTCGAGGTACGTGGACGAGCCAGTGCTGGGCATCTCGACGCTGCGAAGCTCGGGGATCTTGCTTGTGTACGAGTCAACACGCTGTAACAACCAATAAGTTCGCGTACACCGAGCTCGCAACTTTACATTAGTGTTGCTGGTCAGCAAGTTTGTTACTTGTTTTATGCGTCCATTGACAAAATTACCTTTTTTCAATCACTGCTTTTTTTTTAATACGCCCGAGTACGCGAGGTAAAACTGGGAGACGCCGTTGAAAAGCTAAAATCGAACACTTCTTATCCCTTTATAGCTGTACTGACCCGCAGCACTGCACAAAGTGAAGTCCCTACACGCTCGGATTCGACTAATTCAATATCGCATGAAGTTATCCTGCAATCATATAGGCACATTCACACATACAAACCGTTTTGAAGAAAGCAACAGTCCAGCACTTGCGTGAAGAATGTCGCACAGTTCGGCGGACAGCACATATACGCCGTGAACCCCTATGCGGTGCGCCAAATGAACTAAAGAATTCCAAGCGCATTTGGCGGTTGCTAATGGCCATAAGATTTGTTACATGTTTGCTTTCTTCCTGACTAAGTATGCCGAGATAATTTCAGAACCACCGTTCAGACACAGATCTTGGGCGTCGGTAAAGGCTCATCCAAAAAGGCTTCGCGAGGAGTAGGGGACGCTTGTTAGGGACTCCGTAGTAGCTAGCCGATCTCGGCGTCTGCGAAAACTTAATCTCCAATCGGCATAAAATTTTAGTGGGAGATATATGATGACACGAGGAGGACTTCATAGTAACTTTTGTGGCAGTAGTGAATGCGAATTCATAGCGTTTCCTTAAAAGTTCATGCGCCAACGTTGGGCTCAACTGTGAGTATCCTGTGAGGATGCGGCTTGTTTTTTGCTCAATGAAGTAACACGAAGCGGACGTTTGGACAAACAAAATACGTGTACGGCTCAAAGTGACCAAATTTCAATTGTGGTTCACTGGTACTAGACAGGATTATTGAAAGTGAGCTCAAAGATACAATCGTGGGGTGAGGGGACTAAGTCATGTCTTAATACGTTTGCATACGCAGGCACAATATCCGGCATGTCGGGAACCAAGAAAAGTGCCCCGGTCTTCCTTCTATATCGTTCGAGAATGCTTAGAGTATTGTACATTCGTGGGAAGTCGGACAATCGAAAACGCAAGCAGCGCATTCGGTCACGGCGTGATAGCATGAATTGAAGCTCCTCAATCGAAACCGAAACTGAGTGGCCAACTGTAAGTATCCTGTGAGGATGCGGCCTGTTTTTTTGCTTAATGAAGTAACACGAAGCGGACGTTTGTCAGACAAAATACGTGTAGGGCTCAAAGTGACCAAATTTCAACTGTGATTCACTGGTACTAGACAGAGTGCACTGCGTGGTATTTCGCCGCGATGGGGCGCTTGGAGTTTTGGAACAAGTCTATTGACCAAGCGCTCATTGCGACGGCTCTATTGACCACGTGCGTGGCCAAAAGCGGCGCTATGGTCGGCCTTCTACGATTGGTCAAACGCTCACTCGGTTCGTCTTGAGGAGGAATGCATTCTACGTTGGCTGCGTTGATTTAAGGACGTGCATTACTACCAGCTTCCACCGTGTTTTTTACATACACGATCTGAATCGTTGTTGGCAATTAATAGTCCCGGTCCTGATGTCACAGATAGGAACCACAAGAGGGATCCACCGAAACATCTTGACACCAATACTTGGGGTCAACTTTCTGCGGCGTTTTACGAGTGAAGAGCGCGCGTGCACAGCTTTCATCGGCGCTCAAAGTGCGTGACTGCACGGGCACCTATAGCTTTGGCTTCGATTCCACAGAAAGTTGCCCCAAAGTATAGTGGGATTAGTTCTGACTTCAATGACGGAAATAAGAACGATATCAGGCATTGGGGTTGAGTTCTAAATCTTAGCTAAATGGATCCGAGTTTCTCCGGTGGGTCGTGTCACTTGACAACTCAAGTAGAGCAACTCTGGGCGCTCTGTAGGTTTTCGAACGCCAAGGTTAGAAAACGCTTACCCTGGAGTAAGATCGAGTAAATTTTAAATCACAGCCTGGGGTTGTAGGCTTCTGAATGCGAAGGCTCGAAGCTTCCAGTGTGCTTTTTATACACACCATCTAACTTATCGGTTCGCAACTGATAATAGCTAGACATAGATGGCAACTCGCGACGTCACGGTGAGTCGAACTGGAGGTCGTGCACCTCACGGAAACGAAAATGAGGGCGCTTCCGAAAACATCCTGGCTTTACAAACTTGTGCCCGTAGCCCCTAAAAGTATTAATTACAATTACAATTACTCGGCTTCAAATGTATTGGATTAACGTTACAAATCACCCACCATGAAAAGTAATCGATGATTTACTTCGTTACTTTACTTGATTACTTTTTTGTTACTAAACAAAAATTCAGAGGACACCTGAGCACTTCTCATCAGTTGTGAATGCGGAAGCATTAATGTCCGCTTCCTTAGTTCGTCTGCGGTGTATACTGGCGTGGACGGCCACGTTTCGGTACTGCCGAGGTTCCGCCACCGACGATATGGAAGCCGCCATGTTCCTCGGTGCCGAGAGGAGCAGAAGTGGCCGCAGCGCCGGTAGGGAGTGGGTGCTGCGCCGCGCAGACAGAGCGGGAATTTACCGCCCCCCCCCCCCCTCCCCCCCGGGTCCGGCTGCGCCTGACGTGTACGGCGCGCCCTGCCAACCTCTCCCCTTTACCGGCGCGCGGGTGGCAGCGCCAGTTGAGGGCTTCTCTGTGGAGTGGTGTTCCTTGGAACTATGACGCGTGGCAGTCACTTTAACTGCCGTTTCGCTGATGGAGTTTAGGGGCAGTTTTCTGCGGCTACAGACGACACCGGCTGCGCTCCATTGGACAGTTAATGCCCCCCGCATTACAATGTGCAAATAGTATGAAGTGTCTACTAGGTCATTCCATGCCAAACGAGACTCGGCAATATTCTTTTGTCTGGAATATGTACAAACATTCTAATTTAAATTTAAAAAATTTTAACTTCAAAAAAGATTTTAGTAATTTCTTTTGTTGATATTATGCTCTAAATTTCTGGAATTTGCATAAAAGTCATGTATTTTAGAAAAACATTGTAAAATAACGGTAGCGTACTACACATATTTAGGTGGGCGCTTAATAACTTGATAATATGCCCTATCTCACATTAAAACACAAACATTGAAAAACGCTATGTTGACTCCAAATACGAGCTCCAAAAAGAAAGACTTCATGAGATTTCCTAATTTTGTTTTCGTCAACTTGGATTTCGGTATTAACCACAATATTCTTTTTCTCTCTTCTCTCTCTCTTCTCTCTCTTAAGACTAATAATTGATTTCATATTAAAATGCCTCGTTTTGTTGCATTTTAAATTGCGAAATTCTCATGTTTATGCAGAAGCAGCCACATTGAGATCCATAAAAAACAACGTGGCAGCGGTGCCCGGAACTTTCGAAATAGCCAAAAGTTTAATTCACCTCATTTTTCAACATATTTCTTTATTTTGCCCTCGAGGCACATGAGCATTACAGAGGGGAGTGGGAACAATAGTAAACATAATAAACAATTGGAACAAAGTATTTGACTACTTAAAGAACAGAGAAACATGAAATTTGCAATAGATGTACAAAAAAGTGCGTGGTCATTAATTGATGTGAGCGATGCAGGTAACCAATTCCAGTCTTTGGAAGTCCTGGGAATAAAAGCAGTCATAATAAACGTAAGAGGGGCAAAATGGGACACCGACTTTGTGACGATGATCAAGGCGTGCTGAAACAAAGTAGGGGGGGGATGATTAGTTGTGATTTAAGCTGAGGAATATGGGTGATAGATTCTATGAAAGAGACAAAGACGAGAGACTGTGCGACGATGTGCGAGGCTTGGGAGTAACAAATTTTCTTTCATTGATGTAACGCTTGCGGTGCGGTTATAATTGGCCGTTATGAAACGTGCAGCTCTGTTCTGAATACCTTCAAGTGAATCAACGAGGTAAAGGGTAGAGGGATCCCAGATAGAGCTGCATACTCTAGCTTGGACCTAACTAGTGTTTTATAAAGGAATAGTTTTAAGGATGATGGGGCGAGGTAAAACTTACGTTTGAGAAAACGAAGCATTCGATTGGCGTTGTTAGTCACATAGTTAATATGAAGTTTCCAGGAAAGGTCAGCACTTAGAATCACACCCAGATACTTGTATGAGTTTACAAGTTCTAGGGGTGTGTTATTAATACTATAAGCAAAATTGAAGTTGGCTTTACGTGATATGCGCATTATTTTACATTTATTAATATTGAGCTCCATTGACCAGAGTTCACACCAGTGTAGTATGGAATCTAGGTCATGTTGCAGTTTTTGTGAGTCCGAGTTTTTAGATATTACTTGATAAATGGCACAGTCGTCAGCAAAAAGTTTAATTGAAGAAGAAACCACCGCATGCAAGTCATTAATATATATTAAAAAGAGTAGAGGTCCCAGAACGGACCCCTGAGGTACTGCGGAAGAGGAGGAGTTAGTACCATTACACGTTACAAATTGTGACCGATTCGTTAGAAACGATACTAGCCAGTTAAACACGTTAGAGTCGATGTTAAGTTTACTTATCTTAAGCAATAAAAGTCGGTGCGATAGATGGTAGCAAATTGTGGAGTAAATTGATCTTAGCACTCTGAACTGCGCTCTTATAACACTGAGCAGCACTGAAGTAATTCTGCCAGCGAACTGGCAGGACGTGAGCCTGGCAGCTCTAAATAAACGTTTCTTTTTGTTCGATAACCTCAGAAGCGCCCTGTTGAACCATGATGAAGTAGAATTTACAATTATGGTTTTCAAAGGTATATATTTTTAGTGAGCGAAATCACCGCTTCCTTGAAAAGCGTCCAGTTAGTTTCAACAGAGCGCTCCGAGACGTTCTCAAAAAATACATCTAAAAAGCTGCACAATTCAACATTAATAGCATCGAAATTGGCTTTGCTATAGTCTCTGATAATTTTCTTTTGATTTCTGACACAAGTTGAAGGAATGCACAAGGTAAAATGTAATAACAGGTGGTCACTGAGGCCAGGAAGGTAAGTAATTGGACCAATTAGGTTGGGCATGGTAGTAAAAATCAGATATAAAATGCTTGACGTTGTAGCCGTTACTCTCGTTAGGCTATGAACTAGTTGAATGAAATGGAAATCAGAGAGTACACTTAAGAACTTTGCACAGTCTGTTGAAAACGGGTCAGAGCAGGGGTCACTCGGTCCCCAAACAATGTTAGGATAATTAAAATCACCCATTAAAAGCAAGGGCGTATTTGGAAAACGCGTTGAAATTGCATTCAACGCATCATGTTGTTTATATGTAAAATCGGTAACATAAGAAGGTGGAGCGATAACAGCACCCCAATACAAACGTTTGATGTTGAATGATCATAGACACCCAAATTATCTCAAGAGGACTGTTCATATTTACAACAAAGAATGGAATACTTGTAATGACTCCAATTAGAACACCTCCGCCCGTTCGCAACTCCCTGTCCTGCCGATAAGTAGTGAACTGTTTCAGTCCGAGAAACAACTCTGTGTTCTAACTTTGGCCGAGAGCCATGTTTCGGTTAATACAATAATGCTAGCACCGCAAGTGTCTATGACAGAGGTTATATCCTCGCGTTTATTCATTAAGCTTCGTATATTCGTAAAAAGGATAGACAAGTTCGACAAAGAATCAAGACGGCCACCACCCCTCTGCAACTGCTAAACAGGAACAAGTGCACCCTTCGGGGCAGAATCAGCTGTATCACGGCGTCTAATACTGCTGGAGTTATGCGGTCGAAGTAATTCTGTGACCTGCCCTGCGTCATGGTCATACACATAGCATTTTTCATTTAGAAATAATTTATTATAATTAAGTTTTGAAGGTAGCACCGCTCGATTTTCCAAACTCAATAAGCTTCCTTCGCGCCAAACGAGTTGCAAAAGAAAAATCCTCGCTAACACTGACGTCCATTGACTTCAGTTTCGCCTTCAAAACCATGGCTTGCTCTTTGCCTTGAAAGAAGAAAATTTAACAATGACTGGCCTACATTTGCTGACAGTGTACTGGCCAAGTCTATGAGCCTCTCAATGTCAAAAGACAGGTCAGTTTCGCCACCGAAACAGTCAAACAAAGCCCTTTTTTTATTTTTTGTTCAACTTGAGCCCACGTTTCCGCAGCACTATCAGCGATACCATAAAAAAAGGGCGTTGTTTCGCTTAGACCTATCTTCAAGTTCATCCAACCGATGACGTAGGCAGTATTTGTTTTCCTCTGCTCTCCCATTTCCTTTCGTAGACCTTTGTATGTCTTGATCAAAAGCAGTTGTCTTTTTCTCGACGGATACAAGCCTTGTACTGATTTTTGTAACCTTTTCTTCAATAGATGTTTGACTTTGCTTTATTTCGTCAACGGGACTGATTAGCGCTGCTTGGCCAGCCTCAAACCCCTGTGACCGAGAATTTAGCTCATTTAATAACTGAAACATTCGTGAAAACTGCTGAGCTTGCTCCGCATTCATAGGACCTGGATTTGTTTCAATATCGCCACAACAGAACAGTGATCTAAACAAGCCAACACACGCTTGACCATAACGCAGCAAACAAAACAGACAGTGTGGCCATATAAAAGTAAAGAAAGTACTTTTGTTATTGCTGATAAATTAATTTTTAAAGATGAGCCTCCAACCATGCTTCCAGACGTCCGTCTCGTAGGCGACGCACGCCGGCGTTCGCCAGGATATAGCGTCAGCGGTGAGACACACGCCGGAAAGCCCACCAACGCTCCCTGAAAACTTCAATCAGTTGAAGTGGACGTTATCCTGACTTTCATGCCTCCGTATCCTCTTTACGTTACGTAATGATACTTGCGTCCTAGTTTTACTCTACTTCTTCCCGGCTAACTGAATGCCGACAAACGCAGGCCTTCATCGTCTGCTTCCCGAGTTTCGGAATGCGTAGTGAGCATCGGCTTTGTCTGTCGTATGTCCAGATTTTAAAAAATTAGACCGTCCTCACCAAGCGTTCCGCGCATGCCTGACGCCGCCATAACTGTAGTTCATAGCAGACTTGTACACGTTACTGAAAAATAGTAAGGAATTACATTTACAATTACTCGAGGATAAATTGTAATTTTTACAATGACAATTATCCTCCCATAAAGTAAGTGACCGTTACCCCAAAAGTAATCCGTTACTTTCGTGGCGTTACGTTCAACAATATTGTCTTCAATTAAGAAACAAAGGGAAAGAGGTCCCTTCAAGTTCTTATGGTTGCAACCTGTTTCGTTTAATGACCTTGAGTATTTTGAACAACAGCTGACTCTCGAAATTCTCGTCAGACATTTTGCGTTATTTCTTACTCAATATGTCGACTGCTACGCTGAACACCCTTTGAACTGAGGCACCGGATGGGAGTGGCATATTGTGCCTCACGAATGTTTTATGCTCTGCATCGAGCTTTTTCAGCCAAGCAATGGAAGATACTATTTACCTCGAAGATAGAGCAAAGCTTGTCGTTGCGGCCGTTGCCTGATATTCGAGAGTTTTAGTAAATCGTTTCGATTCCTCCATGCCCCCGATTACGATACGATGAATGCGCAAAGGGGCGGCGGAGTATTGGGTATCGTTATCAGAGTTATCGGACCGATCTACTAAAATTCTCCATTGTCGAAATCGCGAAGCTGTAGAAGTCATCATACGAAGCAAATAAATAGAGAGCTTACGCCAGGACCGTACAGAAAAAATTTCGGGGAAGTTTTCGGGGACAACGGCAGCCATTTTGAAAATGTCTACTGTCTTATTTTCGCCCTATGAATGATGTGCATCAGTGGCATATAATGGAGAGTCATAGCAAACCGGAGAACCGGTCCCGGTTTGGTACCCGGTAGCCTGACCGGCGCCACTGCGCGTGCGCAGAGGTGGAGATTAAAATCGGCTGGCTGCAAATGCACGACCATGTACCACGCACTATACTATAAAATATTTTTCGGGGAGGTCAGAGCCCCTAACCCCCCCTGGTTACGGCCCTGGCTTACGCACGGGGTGTGGAGTATTTTGTTATGAGCAATGGATGTGAAGGATCTAACGGCACGTACCGTGATCAAGCCTTCTCCTTTTAAAGGAGGCTTCTTTGGGGCCTGGTTGGTGACTGAAAATGCTTGGTACGGCACTCTGCTTCAGCTTTTTGATCCCAGTGTCCTTCAATATCAACCGCTCAAACTGATCGGCAATGAAGTGGTCCTGTTGGTTTATTTAGAGCATTTTAATTGTGCACTCTAAGCAATAACACCCGTAACAGTACGCAACATTGAAGTACGAACCGCACGTAAGCGATTTTTCGAGATCTAGCGGCATGCGACGTTCAGGCGATGGGCGAGGTCTTCTACAAACATAGAACCGAGCGAAGCGACGAACGACGGCGAGCGATTTCCCCCGCAACTAAAGGGACGCTACCAGCAACGGCCGAGCAACGTCGGCAAAAACAACCGTCGCAACATTACCGCCGGAGAACGGGGCAGCAGTTCGACCCTAATAGACCGGAAAATATCGCGAATCGACACATACCACCTGAGAGGATGAAACACGTCGCTGGTTGTCGTCGCGCGGTCGCCTTTGAGGCTCGATGCTATCGCGGAACGCCCGGGCCCGCAAGCAGACGTGCATACCTTTTCGAGCGAGCATAGCAGAAACAGATTCAATTTTTGTGGGCATGTGTCTGCGCACAATTCTGCGCAAGCAGCTGTCTAATGTTTTCCACAGCTTTGAATGCAATGCGTCTTACCTCAGCAGAGTCGGGAAGTCTTAGACGGCGTGAAGTTTTTCGTCCAATCCGTTGTAGCCAGGCCTTTCTCCATGCTTTCTTCGTTTTCGCGCATGGAATTGCGAAGTGTTTCTTCCCATCTTCTGGGCGATTCGAGCAACCAAACGCGCTACAACCCTGTCATCAGTTGTCCCGGGAAGCTGCACCCAACCTAAAGTTCTGACGAATACCGCGTGATACACATCAACGAGGACTAGCAAGCGTGCTGCGGGAGCGCAAGGGAACGACTTGGGAAAGCGGGAAAGCAACGAAAGGACAATAGTGTAATGGCGGACGGAAGTTGCATCTCGAAACCGGAAGCCAGGTTTATCACGTGTTATTTTCAGCAAATCGCAGTTAACGGTGATATGAGGGAGAGGAGGATTCGCTTCATCAAGGCTTGTCGTTATTGTTCAGTATGAGAGGACGTTAGGTGAGATTGGTCTATTCAGACCGAATAGCTCTTCACCGATTCACGAGGATATTTTATATCCTCGTGATCTCGCGTTTAGCACCAGATCAGGCACGCTTCTACGTGCGTAACAGTTTAAGAAGCTCAAGTTTGTACTACCCAAAACAAGTCCTAACGAGTACCTTTTGCAGCGCCCCTGGACAACGCAGAAGGCCTATGAATGGGCGGGGCGCCTGGAGGCATGATCAGAGAGACTCATCTTTACAATTTAATTTCTCAGCAGAAGCAAAAAATACTTTTCTACTTTTTTTACATGTTGAACAGATGAGTTGAATTGAACTTTGGGGTATTTAGAATAGTTTAGGACACCGCTGCACATTGCTTTGTATGGTACTCAATGTGGCTGTTTCTGCATAAACCAATGATTTTGTCATTTAATTAAAACGCAACAAAACGAGGACTTTTAAAATTTATGAGAAGCAATTCAGCTATAAGTCTTAAAAGAAAAATAAGAAAGTACTATAGCTAAGACCCAAATCCAAAGTTGGCTAGAAAATTAAGAAACGCATAAAGTGTCTTTCTTTTTGGAATTCTATCTGGACTCAAAATTGGCCGTTCACATGTTTGTATTTTAATGTAAGATAGGGCATATTACCAGACTTGTGCAGTACGCATTACAAGTAATAAAATTATTTGTAATCGATTACTTTTTGGAGTAATTTTGTAATCAGTGGGTTACTTTTATTAAGCAGTAATCACAAGAGTAATCTTATTACTTTTTGAGTAATGTAAATTACTTCTAACCGTAACTATTTTGCACGAACCTCCCCCCCCCCGCACACAAAATTTTTTTTTCTGAAATGACAAAAATAAAATGTGCTTCTTATTTCGAACGGAAAGAAATATTTTGGCGGAGCTGTAGGAGCCGAGGTAACCCCTTTGTATGTACATGTTTCTGTGGAATGTCCGTTTTTTCTTTTCGAGCTGGGACTGGGAGTGGGAAGCCTGATGTGTCGACAAAGGCCATTCAGGGCGAAGTTTGATCGAGCAGAATGTAACTTTGTAAGTCCTTCGCTCAAACTAGCTCCCCTCACGCGCAGCACACACAGAAATAAACAAAAAACAATCCGGCTTACGTGTACCTACTCGCAGCCCATAGGAGAACCAGAACCAAAGAATGTCTAAAGCGGATACAAAATATAACAAACCAGTTCAAATACACGTCAAGATCCCGTATTTCCCCTACGTGGTCTTTGTGACAAGCATGGTTTCGAGTTGAGAAGTGGTCAGGACGATCTCTTCCGCTAATAATACTACACATGATTAGTTTCAATCCTGGAAGCTTGCCCTTTCGTATATGCATGCAAGTTCGTCCACATGTGAATAATATCTGGAGAATCGCGTGTGTGTGCGAAAGAGTAATGAGACCTCTTGGTTGCCAGTACAAGAAAATATATAGAGCAGAAAACAAAGTACACCTCTTATTTGGAACCAGCTAGAGATTCCAAGAAGCACTTTAAGTTTCTATTCATCAGGGACCAGTGGAGATCTTTCGGGTGAAATAGCGATCGCGACACTGCTAGAAAACTTGCAGCTAGAAAAAAAAACGATGATCCCATGATGCAGCGCACGAGATGGCTGATGCTGTAGAGGGCACCCGTTTTCTTCTTCAATACTTGTGAAAATGCGAAATATAGGTTGGAAGTAGTTCATTCTTATGAGCGCTAAATATGTAGTTTTCACACAATAAAGTAATCAGAAAAGTAACGGTTACTTTTTAAAGTAATGTCACAATTAGTTTTGCTGTCAGAGTAATCAAGTAATCTAATCGAATACTTTTTAGCCGAGAGTAATAGTAATTGTAATCCATTACTTTTTAGTAACGTGTACACGACTGCATATTACTAAGTAATTTGGGTAACAACTAAATGTGTGTGGTACTCAACCATTCCTTACCACTTTCTGTTTTTAACTACATGTGTTTTATGTAAATTCCAGAAATTTAGGGCATGATATCACAAAATTAATTTATTTTTTCAGTAAAAAATGTTTGTTTGAGTTCAGAAGCTTTTTTATCCATATAAGTTTTGGTACATATCCCAAACATGAAAAATATTGCCCCGTCTCCTTTGCAATGCAATGACCCTACCGCGTGTCTAGGGGCGAAATTTTTTATCACATTAAAACTAAAACGTACGTAAAACACTCTCAGTACAACTAACCCTCTACTTTAGAGGCGACGACAGATTAGAACAGGAAAGACCATTTTTGATGCTCCTCCTGTAAGTTTGAATTTTTCCGATTTTCACTAGTTTTCTCGTTATGGAGGCTCCTATTTGCAAACGACGCGTCAGCCAGTGCTCCCCAGAAAGATCAATGTGGATCATGTGCAGATCGTTTCTACCCAAAGCAGCAATACCTTGTCTGCTCCACTGACTGCAGCAGAAATTTCCACTGCGAATGCTTAGACATTGGCCTCGAGGAATACAATATCTTCGTGAAATCAGGAACCATCACCTTCAAAATGCACGGTTGTACCCGGTGTCACATTAAGTCAGCAAAAGACCAGGTTGACCAACCAGATACGCCAAACGACAACTTGACGAACGCTTCCACGGGTAGAGCCAGCGGCAGCAGGGTGACCTTTAACGTCACCGCCGGTTTGCTGCGCGTGATCGACAGTATGACAAGAAAAATGAATATCCTAACCGCCGAGTTAAAATGCCTCAGAGCTGAAAACCAGCACCTTCGCTCCAAGCGCAGCAACTCCGGAAGAACGTGGTGGATCGTCTCCCGATCCCGCCTTCACCGCCTCAACTTTATGCTACCACTGCCGCCCCGACATCCCGCGTGGCTTCAGCGGCAAGCAAGGCTTCGTTTGCACCACCCACCTGCACGCCCGAACAACTGGCCTTCTCTTCCACGTTCGAACTGACACCTCTCGAGGAACCTGTCGCTTCTTCCACCACCATCAGGTTCTCGTGGTGAAGATGATCCGCATCCCGTGAGCTTGACGAATGACGGCTTCTACAGAGGTCATAGCTTCGACGACGTGCCAAGCCTTCTGCTGGCACTCGCTAAATCGAACACTGTGCAGGCTGTTGCTGAGCCCCAGCGCTCGAATGGCACTTTTGTATCTCGACTTCGACCGGATACGTCGGTTGCCGATGTCCAGGCGCTTGTCGAGCCGTTCCTCGACAGGAAGTCAATTGTCTGTTCCAAAATGGTAGCTCGATTTCCCTCGTATTCTTCCTTTCATTTGTCTTATGACCAGCCGTGTATGACGCCATTAACAAACGGGAAGTTAGGCCGGAGGGCAGCATTTTCCACCAGTTCTTTGGAAAGCTTGACTATGCTCATGCTTATCCCCTCGAAACGACATCAGATGTAAATGTCGGAAGTAGCTATATTTTATCAAAATTTTCGAGGACTGCGCACAAAGGCTGATGAGTTTATGTCTAATCTTATTACTGCCGACTTTGACGTTGTTTGTTTATCGGAAACGTGGCTCTGCGATGGAATTCGAGATTCGAATTACTTCACACCTAGCTACAATGTCTTCCGCCGCGACAGAGACTATACATGAGACGGGGCAAAAGCTAGGTGGTGGCGTATTGATTGCCCTTCACTCTTCGCTTGAGTCACATCGAATGTTCGACCTAGAATCGTATTCTGAATGCTTATGGGTAGAAATTAAAACTGCCGATGGCTTTAATTACCTTATTGGAAACTACTATTTTCCACCACTATGCGATCCTTCAATTTATAAGGAACATCTTGAAACGCTGGAACTAACAAGTAAACTTCGATAGGTACAGAGTTCAAATGTACGGGGATTTAACCTTCCGGAAATAGATTGGTCATTGGACGTTATAAACGCTGGCAACTTAATCACGTCAAATAAGGCGGCTGGGTTGTTATCTCTTTATTTATTTTTGTAGGCTTAATCAGCTATGGTTTTGAAAACTCCGCTGGCAATGTTCTTGACTTGGTGTTATCAAATATTCCAATCGAATCAATCAATACTGTTTCGATCCTCTAGCATAAATGGATGTATATCATCCACCTCTCAATGTTCAAATACGGCTACCAAGAAAGTTGAAAGTATTGAACAGACCCTCCGCTACTGTTACCGCAAAGGAGAATATTTGGGATGTATAAATACCTTCACAATTATAACTGGAGCGCTGTTCTTGCAATGAATGACACCAATCACGCAGCAGAAGCGTTTACGTCAGTTAGTACAAGACGCATTAGCATTTTGTTCCAAAACAAAATTCTCAGGTTTCCAATTACCAGATTGGTTTCAATGATTTAAAAATGTACCATAAGAAAAGATCATTGTCATAGAATTTTCAAAAAAACAGGCTCTAACTTCTGGTACACTTAATTTAGTATTTATCGTTCTCTTGTCAAAAATTGCACTCGCGCGATGAACAGTTACATCTTGATGCATGTCGAGCGCTAGTCTGAACCGCCACCCTGAAATTTTTGGAAGTTTGCAAAGCAGCACCTCGTAACAATGCATGAAATTTCACTGCGGGATGGTACTACTGGAAACACTAAGTATTTTCATCCCCACCAGAGGTGGTAGACCGTTTTGCAGACTATTTTAGTCAATGCTACACAGTTGGTCAGCCAACCATTCAGCCTATTGACATGAGAAGTAAACTGCCAGGATGTTTTATCGAGGCCTGAGGTGATATGGTGAAATTGAGAAGGTATCGAAACCGGAAGCCGAAGTTATCTACTAGAGAAAATTCTGTTGCAGAGCTTTATAATCAAAGGCGTGGTGACTTGTTCGCACCGATTTTAAAACACATTTTCAACTTGTCACTTCGCTCTGGTTTGTTCCCGTCGTTATGGAAGAAAGCGGTTTGTCATGCCAATGTTAAAGGAGAGCGATTCAGTCGAGTTGTCAGTAATTACCGAGCCTGTTTCTTTACTGTGCGGGTTTTCAAGGTGTTTGAGAAAGTTATTCATAAACGAATAACTCATTACTTTCATCAAAAATTAACGACTTCGCAGCACGGGTTGCATTACGGGACGGTCAGTTGAAATCAGCTTGTGCCTCCTTTTACATTTCGCTGCACCAATCATTATGAACAGGGACGAGTAGATGCTATTTGTTGCGGTATGTCTAAAGCATTCGATAAAGTTTATCATGAGTTATTGCTCTAAATTATCGTTATACGGTTGTTGTTCTAAACTACTTCGCCTGGTTTCAAAGCTACTTGCCATATCATTACGAATCATGTCCGAATTTCTAGTGGTCCCTTCTAAACTATTTTACTCAACTTCAGTGTCCCCAGAGGTCTATTCTGGGCCTCTTCTGTTTCTGATATTTGTTAATGATATAGCCTCATATGTAAAGTTGAGCTCCTACCTTTTGCGGATGATATTAAGATTTTTATGCGCGTTGCTACTCCTCTTGATTGTAACGCTCTTCAGCTACAAGGTGAATAACATGCTACAATGGTCTTTTGGCGAATAATTTGATCTTAAATCCTACTCAAAACTAAGGTTCTTTCTTTGAGCAGAGCGACACACTGTTACGCATTTCACTTACTCTTTGGAGGAACTCCAATCAGGCGTGACTGTGATGAAAGATCTCAATTGGTGCTGTAATAACGCGTTGTCATTCAATGTTCATGTTTCTTTTATTGTTGGCCATGCAATGAAAACTCTTGGTATCATATCTCATTATAACTCAAAGTTCAGACGCCCTGCTTGTATGATGCGTTTATTTTTGCTTTGGTTCGTTCACGGCTTGAATTTGATTCTGTTGTTGGAATTCTCTAACAAGTACACAGTCTTTAAGTATTGAATCAGTGCAAAAAAATGATGCAGTTCTGTATGATGGACACTTTCAGCGTCGCTTATTGTTATTCTGAATTTCTTCTTAAGAGCGTTTTTACTTACAACTTTGTCAAATAGAAGATTAGAGCGCGATCTGATTTTTTTCGCACAGGGTGGTAAATGGTTGGACTGATGCTAATCAACTTTGAATTCTGTCGATTTTCATGTTCCTTAGTCGCGTTACCAGAAATTTTGCTGTCTTTTATAATCAATTCATGTCCAAACTCTCACCACTGTCCCGTATGCAAATTTCATTTAATGCAATCGCATCCTCTACTTTGGGCATCTTCACAGATCTCCCAGTTTCGCCAGGAACTTGGCAAGTCTAGTTGAAAGTTGAAACTCTATTATATTTTGTGTGAAGTGTGCGACCTGTTGCAGTCATTCTAATTTGTACATTGAAGCTGTGCGTGTCTGTGTTTCTTCTTTTTGTCTTGTGTGCGCCAATGTGAAGACCCGCGTGGTTGTTTTTGGGCGCATTAAATAAACAGATTATTATTATTATTATTATTATTATTAGGTCAATGACTGTAGGGGGCAAATCTATAACGTTTTTTAGCTACTCAAACGGGTTTCGAGATAAAGGAGACATTCGCTGTTCATTCGGACAGAACTAAAGCTCACTGGCCGTGAGACCAAAATGCGCACTTGCGTTAGGTTGTATTCAGAAGACCTACTTGATAAAGGTTGTTATCTCACCGAATGACACCGCTTGAACTTCTCAGCTTTATCACCAAACTCATCGAAACGAGAACTTGACACGAAATATTAATGCTCAAACTTTCAGGTAAACAGAGGTTTTCCGTTTGTAAATTATTTTAAAAACTACACACACACAATTTCCAATGCTCTGAAGGCTTCCGTATCTCTCAGGCGTTTAAAGCCTCTTACGCTGTCTCAGCCTCAGTGTCCATGTTGAGCCACGCGTCAGAAAACTCGAGGTGTTCTCCTTCTCGAAAATTTCGGTCCCTGCAGGTGCAATCCGCTGACGAGGACCATTCTTGTTTCTAACTAGCATAGGTACAGCTTCGAAATGCCGTTTTGGTTGTGCTCCCCTGTTATTTCTTGCCCCTGTACATAGGCGTCCCAACCGGGGGGCAGGGGGGCGCTGCTCCCCCAGTTCTCAGAGCGGGGGGAAGAGGGGGGGGCAAGGCATTATCTTTCCCTCCTGAAACAGCCGCCACTGGGCAGGCAGCACGGCCGGTGGGGACCAAGGAATACCAACGGCACCGCCCCTGGTCCTGGGGGGGGGAATCTGGTCGCCCCCCCCCACTCAAAAACAAGTTGATACGCCACTGCCCTTGTCGCAAGTGACCCGAAAATCGTAGTTTGGCGCCGATTTTCAGCTTAAACTGGCAGCGGGGTTGGTGCCACATCCTTTTGTGTTTCAATAAACTGCTGCCATCGCACCTCTCACATTTCTGCCTACACGCATCCACTGAGTGTGAAGTTCTGGTGGCTGAAGGCACATAGACGATTCAGCCAGCATTTAGCTTTCACAGCGCTGTCAAGAGTGACCAGGGGCAAAGTTCCATCGGTGGAATTTCTTTGTTTGCGGGATGGCACGCTGGGGTCAGAAACACCAACAACTAATTGCAAGCAATTCCGTGTGACAATGGCAAAAAAAAAACGCAGATTAGTTGGGGGCGGGGGGGGGGGGAATAAGGCGCAGGGGGTTGTGGGTGACGGACACATGCTCCACTGTCCCTACTCTCACGAACCCGACACGACAGTTTTACGGGTAATTTGTATCTCGCTCTTATGTGCGCTTGAATCAGTCTGAAACGGCAGGCGCCCACTGCGGCTGGCTAATTTTGCGCCGTCCTAAACAACGCGATTATCCCTCCCGCGCATGCTGACTTCCTCGTGGCCGTGTAGTACTCCGGCCTGCTCTCACCCCTGCCTGGCACAGTGCACGTCCTCACCCTCGAAAGGGTGTCATCTCGGGCAAGTGCTCCTTCGCCTGGAGCACTTGGGATTCCAAAACAGGACCATCCAAGTCAACGTGACGGTGAGCGACGCTAGCTTGCAGACAAAGCATCCCCACGTGCCTCCATGCAGTAAATATGCTACGCTTCAATGTAACCGCACTTAAGCTCATCCTATTGCCTGAACTCATTGCTGCTACATGTCTGAAGCTTCCTTGCGAAACGCATTGAACGCTTTTCAGTGCTCCAGACATGTTAGAAGAGTCCGCGGCAGAGCAAGACGATCTTGCCTGAGTTTCCTGATGTCGTATTTATTAAGGGGTCGAAAAGTCATATTTTCAAACTGTAATTATCGCCAATAAATATTTTTCGGAGCGGGCATTTGTCCGGATGAACACCTAATATATCCGCGGCTTTCAAAGAAACACCGGGAACTCAAGGTACCACCGGTTGTAGCAGACGACAGAGGCACCTGAGAGGCGACGGCGAGCGGGCGAATGCCGGAATGCCGGCGAGCAACTGCGCTGCCCTCTTGCTCTATTCAGCGTCAAGTGGGAGCAATAAGGACTGCGTGCACGGCTTTTTAAGACCTTTTGCAAAAATATCGGTTCGAGAATGATGACTTGATGGGTCTGGCAGATAATTCTTTAAATCAATCTTCGGGGCCGAAGGTAACTCACGATGAGGGACAAAAACAAAGTTTGAGAGAACCGACACCTATGAAAAAAATGTATCTGACGTTTTGGGTGTCGAACGGGTGGGAGAGGCCTTGCGCGCGCGTTGCTTTCCTACAGTCACTTAGTCTCGAACCCAGTCGCGTGTCTAGGTGGCAGATCATATTTGGAAAGAGGTAGCATATTTAGTGGCTCCTAGGTGTGCCCATTGGAACTTCAGCTGCTGTACATCGCCTCACCCCCTGATGGACTAAAGTCAATGTTACGTGCCACCAGGTCCAATCATGTGAGATAGAAAACACGTCGTACATGACATTGATGATGCGAACGTCGGAGAATATGCATGCTACGGAGTTTCTAACTGGCTTGTGCAATAGGCACCAGCTGCTCCCTTAGTTTATCGTACGTTGGGACTAGTAAGGACAGAACGAGCGGGTTGGTAGGGATGATTAAACTTGAGGAAGAAAACGAGAAGGCACGGACAAACATAAACTTCCATTAGGGTCGGTGACATATAGCACAAGAACAAACAAGGCTCACGTTAATGATGTAAGGACACAACGAGCGGGTTGGTAGGGATGATTAAACTTGAGGAAGGAAACAAGAAGGGACGGACAAACACGAACATAGTATTGCGAAATTTTGTGTCACGCGCGATGTCCTTGGAAATAACAATTGAATGACTACTTCGTTTCAGCTTAAGTCCAGACGCAGCCGGCGCTACGAGCTGATGGGACCAATCGGACTGCGTTAAAAACGCACCATCACTGGTGTTCGTCATGTTTCTGTTCGTGTTCTATAATCGCTGAAGTAATCATAAACATAAAAGGCCAAGTGGCTTTCGCTTTTGAGGTTGGTTGATTAGTCCCATAGGCTTCCTGCACCTGGCTTTGCTTCTGGTTAGCCTCAAGATTGAAACAAACATTTTCGTCTGCCATCAGTACCTTGGCGCCATGTTGGAGGCATTCGACGTCTTATTGCGGCAGTAATAGTGCTGGAGAGCCTGATGTTTGCCTCGCTTCCGTTTGATGATAAAACAAATTGGTGGCGAGCTGCCGATGGGGCACAGGTCTGAATAAAAGTGCATATGTTTCGCTAGAAGTGCGTCTGGTCAGGATTAAATTAGAAAATAAAAAAACTGCTGCGAGTCAATGTTCATACCGCTTTTAGAAGAAGCTACTCGTCAACAACACGTCGCGCCCTGATGAAGGAACGTAGTTAGTTCCAAAGGTTGAGTGGATATTTTTTCCTTGTCCAGGTCAGAATAAACGTGACTTGTATTTAACATCCTCGGATGGCGCTGCAATGCCGGAGTGGTGGGCCGTCGCTCGCCTCTTCACCAACAACAAGTATATCCTTATACCCGCGTTAATGCTAATACGCCCAAAAACTTTGGTTGGACGCACAGCGCATACGTGACGTTGATCGGCCGGCAGTAACAACTTTTTCATGAGCGGCTCGATAAGCTGAGTTGCTATTTAAATAGCTAACATAAGTGTGACTGCCTGAAATAAAATGTAATCAGGGTTTTCTTGGACCTACTGCAAGACCTCAGTGTTTTTTTTTTCTCTGAAGTTGTTGATACATAGGCTTAACTGCTTAATATAATATGTCGCACCGTCATCAAGCCTCTCGTAAAAGTTGAGGCGGTCAGTTCGACGTCAGTGTGCAGTACGTCGAACGACGTTTTGGGGTGTCATACCTCTCATACGGGCGTCTTGAAGGCCTTTGGAATAAATGACCTTTAACTCAAATGTCATTAAGGCGGTGTTAAACGCGCAAGTCAAATGTCATTCGGGCTGAATGACATTTACGATCACCGGAGTTACAACAACTCCGTTAACTCCTCAACTGCCGACTCTCGTCGACAGCAATCACGAGTGACTACGAAAATAATGAAAATTGGATACCCTTATTTAGAAATTCATCAGTTAAAATAAATTTTAAAACAATTTATGATGCTCTCTGCTTGCTTCGGAGCGGCTTTAGCGTCCTTTAATACATATATACCCGCGGGCACAGCAATCACGTCCTCCTCTGTTCCTTCCTGTTCGTACTCGTCACTGCTTATCACTGTGCTCTCCCTTCTCCTTAAATCTCCGCTCTTGATCTTGTTTTTTGTGCTCTCCGTTCTCCTTCGCTTGTGGTTTCGTTTTACAACTAACTTTAATTTTCCGGTGTTCTTTTGTATTTTGCTTGGATGGCCACCACCTGGCGCTCCAAGCGATCGTTTCACTTCTTGCCAATGACAAGGCAGCTCAGATGGCAGCTAAAAAGCTTTGCTGCTGCGCGTGCATACAAAAACGAACAGTGACCTACTCTGGCGATTCCGAAGGCTCCATTGTCGAGGAACCGGTCGAGAGAACAAACTCACAAGCCGAGGAACAATGGAGAGTTTTCGCGCGGGAACATCATGGTTGCCTTTAGAGCGGCTCGTACCAGCCCGTACCAAGAGCTTCGCTAGCAAAAACCTCACGTGTAATCGTTAAAAAAATCCATATAAGCACAACGCATAATATCATTTACAAAAATAAATGGCAATACATCAGCATTTTTGTTTTATATAGTCATTTATTTTTGCTAAATGGGTGTCCGCTGTCTCCAACAAATCGAAAACTACAGGTGCAATAAACATCTCCTAAATGGCATTCGAGATGTTCTCTGACACGTCTGATACTCGAAAGCTTGAATGACCTTAGGGAATTTCAGAAAGCCTTGACCTAAATGGCATTTGAGTTGACTGTCTGACAGGGCTATTATATGTGACAATTGGTTTATTTGCTACACCCTTCTTTTAGAGTGTTGACCGCCTCGCAAGAATTGCCGTTGGATGGCAAAAAAATGAGTCGTCTGCTAATCTTTTGCAGTGACTGAGAAAGAAAATTACTGCTACTACCTATACGTGAAAGAAGCTGTACTGCTGTCGTCGCGTAGCTCCATTTGTCGCCGATTCTTACGGCTAAAAAAGTAATTACTGCGAAACGGACCATTTTAAATGTCTGAATGAGCTGACAAAACCACAGCGCAACAGAGCCCCAAAGCACATTACGATACAGGCAACAGCACCGAATGCATCCAACATGGATTCCAGCAGGTTCCGGCGAAATTTTCAAACCGGAAGTAGCGTTGCATCATCAGTGCTGTCCAAGAAACCTACCTATTACCTTGTCTCGTCTGCTGCGTCTCAGGTCAAAGTTGAAACAAAGTTAAGAACGGCCACGCGGATGAACGAATTAATAAAACGGCTGGCTGAACGGATTGAAACACCTCAAATAAGTTTACCAGTGTTTTTATTTAATTATCTAACCTTTTAAGCCTTTCATAGCAGTGTACTGAGCATATGCTACCTTATGGCATTAAGCCATTTGGTAGCATATGGTAGCATTGTCTTGGACTCTAATTCGCGGTGAGAAGCTTGCTAGATGCTCTTCTGTTTTCCTCACTCTGGGTAATGCACGTGCTTCCCACGCGGTTTTGTTTGACCTTTCATGGTGCATTCAAACTTTGCATTGCGCGTACTTGCACCAGCAGAGGAAGTTGGAGAATCCTCACTCTAGGGTTGCGAAAAATTTCCACCAAGCGGCGATATCCAAACTTGTAGCCGCGAATATGAAGCATAATTCTGCCCTGCTGGGAAAGGTGCATAGGCGAGCTGCGAGGTTTATTTGTTGAAAATCGCATAGAACAGATTCACCATCTAACAGGATCAAGATCAATGATATAGAAACTCTAGAGCTCCGTCGTAGAAAAGCCCGCCTTAAATTTTTGCACTGATTCTATCATCAGAAGCTAGCTCTTAATCCGCAGGCCTACCTGAAATTACTATCAACCTGCTGTGCTCGTCACCATCACCTGTATTCTTTAGTGCCATTTTATGCAAACATTAATCTCTTATGTATTCATTCTTTCCTCGCAAAATTGTGGATTGGAATTTTATTTCTTGCGATGTCATTTCTTCTACACGTTTCAGTAAAGCATTAGACATTTCATTTTCAGAAGGTTAGTTTGTGTCTGTCCAAAGGATTACTCGTGTTTCCGTGTCAACTTTCTTTCTATTTTCAGCTGAAACCGTAGACTGACCCAGGGACTTCCTTTATTTTCTTGTATTTGCCGTCCCTCATTTCGACCTTTCAGCAGCAGTGTGCCTGTTTTTATACGTGTTCGGGCACTTCGAGCGACTATTTTTCTCTACATGTGAGATTTTCTTTGTTTCGTGCATCATGGGGAAGGACATTGGCACTGGTTTTCTTCCTTCCTGCTAAAACCACGTGTGGTTTGCAGTTTTTCATAAATAAATAAAGGATAAATAAATGCGAATTTCGAAAAACCCAAGGCCCGTGGCAGTTTCATACAAGATGGCGGTGCTCTATGGTTTCGGTTTTGGTTTCGGTGCACCGCAATCTTGGTTTTAGTACAACGTCCAGACACCAGGGTATTCAAATTGTGTTGTGGACGCCCATAGGTTCACCAGTTCCCGTCCTATAGACGGTAGAGGAAGTTTCACTCCTGCGTTTACACTACCAAGTCCGAGAACGGCAGGGAAGACTTTCAGGACGCCTTCCAGCATGAGCCTTCTATCTTTGGTAACGCTTCGACGTCTCGTGAGCTTATAACATGCAGGCACAGTCAAAGTACACCAAAACACAATAGAAGGCAACGAGCGCGTCTGGAGTATGCTGAAAAAGTAACGGGGAGCTTCCAGGTTACCGGTTTAGGGAAGACAGGGTTCCGTGGACTTTGTTTTCGTCGACGAAGCAGTGTCGCTTCTACCCAGTCATTGTCTCAATCAGACTTGTACACGTTACTGAAAAATAGTAAGGAATTACAATTACAATTACTCGAGGCTAGAATTGTGATTGCTGATGCAATTACTCTCCCATGAAAGTAAGCGACCGTTACCCCCAAAGTAATCCGCTACTTTCGTGGCGTTACTTCAACAATATTTTCGTCAATTAAGAAACAAAGTGAAGAAGGTTATTCAAGATCTTAATGCTGCCACCTGTTCCATTTATTGACCTTGAGTATTTTAAGCGCTTAGCTGACTCTAGAAAGTCTCGTCAGGACATTTTGCGTTATTTCTTATTCAATATGTCTCACTGCTACACTGAACACCTGAACTGAAGCACTGGATGGGAGTACCATATTGTGCCTCACGAAGTGCTTCATGCTCGCATTGAGCTTTTTCAAGGCGAAACAACGGAACGTACATTTAGCTTGAAGATGAGCAAGGCTTCGTCGTTGCAGCATTGTCTGCTATTCGAGAGTTTTAGTAAAGTTGCTAACAGAGCTGATCATTAAATAATAAATAAGTTAGAGCTCGATATTCTTCTTCCTTTGGTTCTGAACAGGTCGAGCCCCTCAGTTGAGACGTTGGTGAATAAGAAAAAGTTTCCAATATTTAAATATAAGTAATCGAGAAAAAAACAGACACTTATTACAACAATTAATTGGAACGTTTGTTAAAACAAGGAAATGTAAACGCATGTTTTTCAGTGTACCTTTCTTGGTGCCGTTAGAAAACGCACGTGGGCTTGCGACCGACTGCGGTTTACTCGGTATTCTCCAGATGGATGTCCGCTGATGCCACGGGCAGAGAGAGCTGCAGAAAACTAAGCGACGCTATGGCCCCACTCATGAGTTTCTCACTCTTTGAATCCTAGTCTAAGTCAGCCACCATTATGTTTTATTTTTTAAAAATATCTGCTTGAGATAAGATGCGTCCTGTTGGGGTGAAAACAGGAAGAAAAAGAGAGACTATTACCATTTTTCAGGGTGCTCTCAAAAGCTGACTCACAAAAGAGGGTAACTGGGATGCAGATAACCTGGATGAAATTCTAAAATAAAGTGGGCCAATCCTGAAGTTGGACTACAAAAAAGTAAGTGGCGTCGCAAAACAGAGTGCAAATAAAAGGTGAAAGGAAAAAGCAGAAAGAGATTACATCCTGTTTTCTAAGAGAAGATGATAAAGTGTGCATCGACCCAACGAGGATGCTTGATGGCAATGAACACCTTCACATATTATCCCATATCTCTTTTAGCGGATTTTAGGGTAGACGGAGCGTTGTCTCGTGTTGTGACATTATAGAAAGTAGGTCGGCAGTTTACTATAACCGGCAAGGACATTGTTAATTCTTGTCTGTGCACTTGCACCCTACGAGCATCTCCAAAAGAGGCATGCAATCACTTGGTATGTCTTCGCTCCCGCCGTCTGATCGCAACGAAAGAAACAGGCCACTAAAAAAAAAAAAACAACTGCCCTTACTTTTTTTTGTTTTATGTTGTAGAAATATTTTATTTGGATCTTTTTACGTGGTTGTGAGGAGTCTAAAAAAAGATTCGAGGGGCTTGGTGTTGCAAGAAAAAAAAAAAAAAAAAGGAAAACTTGCGGAGCTGAAGTTGCTTAGCCTCCCTTTGGAGTGTCATGCGCTCAACACCGCCAAAAAATGAAAACGGCTACTCCTGTAGAAAGGGGGGGGGGGGGGGGGGGGGGCTGGATCGGAAAAAAAACGTAACGAGGACTACAAGGAATCCGTTGCGTAAAAAATATACTGAGAGTTAAACTTCAAGAGGTACTCTAGAAAATATGTAATTATTCCGTTACTAAATTACCCGATAAATGTAGAGGGATTGCAAGTAATTCCGTTACTTGTAACGGATTACGTACAAGTCTGAGTCTCAATCATGGGACCAACTCGCCCATCAGATTACTTGAACGAGATTGAACCTTGAGCATGGCAATGTTTTCTCGTGACAGAAACTCTTCCGGTCCATCGCCCTCACCGACGTCGAGCGGTCACCCTCGGGGGAAACCAGTTCATCGAAGAGGCAAGCCGCCTTCAGTGGAGGACCAACCAGTTTGGAACCAACCGCAAGCCCTCGGCACCCAAAATCTTCACCACTCCAGCCAAAGGACACAATTGTCACTCTGCTCCCGCGACAAATAGTCACCCTTTTGGCCAGCCTCAAAATGTACTGAGGCCTCTGATGAAGAACGCATGTGTTCGAATGCGTTGTCCTGTACTTGCCTCCAAGTGGTGCACTTGCCTCTTCTCTGTCGACCGGCCATTATGATAGAGCTGGAAAAACATCACCTTCGTTTCAGCTTCAGTCCAGACGCAGCCGATGCCACAAGTGCGAGCTCCGGGCTTTCTGCGTCTGTGCCTGGCTTACGCGCTCGTGCAGTGCAAGCCCTGTTCTGGGCTCGCGCTTGTAGCATCGGCTGCGTCTGGACTGAAGCTGAAACGAAGTATTGCCATGGGATGTGGTGGAGTTCCTGCCGGCCAGTAAGCTATTCGATGGCAATCGGTGTGCTGCTGAGATCACACTAACGCTTTAATTACTTAAATACTTAACGAGACTGTTGAGTACATGGCCACGGGGTTTAATCAAGCGGTAACATTTACAGTGCCAGAAAACGAACCACGGTCAAGTACACACTGACGGAACAACCTTAGTTCTGGAACTGCCGCGGGAGGGGGAACAGCGACCCTGGACGACGACGTCCCGGACAGCGACCCTGTACAACGACGTCCCCATGACGCGGTGTGGACGACCACCGCTGGGACTAGGAGCAGCTGCAGTGGCCGCGGACTTCCCCCGGCCTCGCTGATGACCGTTCCCTGATCCCGAAACCCCCCAGGCAATAAGGGAATGAATGAACCCTTTTGCCGAGAGCGAAGTATTGTGTCATGTTCATCCGGGAACAGGGTCTGAGTCAATCGGAGTTAGAAGCCCGCAAGGGCTAAACATATTGCGAAGGACGGTCCGAAGACGAGTCTCCGCATCAGCTGTTTCGGAACATGGCGGAAGCCCGAGAGAAAGCGGCCAAAACACGTCAGCGAAGTCGTGGACGTAACGTATTGTTGTTGTGACACCACCGTACCTGTAAAAGCTACTTCACCGATACAAATAAAAAAAAACTCGGTGAGATATTGGGGCCGCATTCTTAGCTTCCCGAGCCCCGACTTTGCCAAAGAATGTGGCGAAGGAAAAGTAAGGCAATCGCTCTCCTCAAACTCTGCGACTGGAGGCTAATTACGTCTCTACTTACAAAGGGAGAGAACTACAAAGAAAAGTATACGCCTGCGATCGCACGACACTTCGTGGGACAGTCTGCTGCCTTTCAGGTAACGCAGCAAATGCAAGTATCGCTAATGTACACTATGCAAAATCGCTAGCGCGGGAGGGTGAAGCTCGCTCAAAATCTACTATACTCCGTTTCACCTTATGTTGTACCACAGACAAGGCTAGAAGCGCGAGCTCATAGCGTTGGGAGCTGCTGTACGCACGAGGCTTGTGCCGCCGAGATGTGCCCTAGAGCAAGGAGCTCGCGCTTGTAGCCTTTCCTGCGGTACATCATAAGGCGAAACAGAGTATAATTCGCGGACGCTCTCCTTCAAAGGCGAGCAAAAGTTATGACCATGATCCTCTTGCTTCTTCAAGGTGCTCGAGCGCCTGAGAGAGATACGAAGGCGACCTAGATAAAAGTGCGCTCGCGTAAGCATGTTTCACAGTTTGTTTTCTTAAAACGTTTAAGTCGCGGTCACACAGAGAATCCATCACACAAAATGACAGTCTGTAAACACTGTCCAATGCGTGTTGTCTGCAACTGTGTGCAGACATGTCCGGTGCATAAATGCGAATGAAGCCAACGAGGCTTGGAGCAATGCTTGACGCCGCAGATAATTCTGTCATCATGTCTGCAGTGAACTCCGTGTCTTTTGTGCGGAGAGCAGAGTTTGTTTGCTTGAATTGCAGGATTTGCAGGGACGTCAGAACGGCCGAGCTCTGATTGGCTCCGATTGGAAGAATAGTGGGTAGACCTCAGTGCTAGGCTGCCTTGAGGTCTACCCACTATCCTTCCAATCGGAGCCAATCAGAGCTCGGCATTCTCACGTCACAAAAGACCCCGCAAAAAAGCAGACAGAACTTACGCTCCGCATATCCGAGCATACAACCTCCAGGTTCATCAAGTGTGTGTTCGCCGTTTCGCAAAGCATGCGCCTTATGCGCCAACTATGGACATTGCGCCTCCCAGAAACTGTTCACGAAAGCCTTGTTTTCTGGCACAGTATCTACTAAACCTTTGACCGTCAAGTTTTTTTTTGTTGTTGTTTCTTTTTCTTTGTTTTTTCTAAAGGACGATTTTCAGTGGTCCGGTTTTGTTTGCAAAGGATTAGTATAAAGAAAGCGTCGATGCACAGGCTGTTTAGGTGCAGTGCTAGCAGGCTGTTTACGATTTAGAAAAACCAACGTGAAAATATTGAAGGTGAAAACTTGTCACCTTCCTTCCATCCGCTTTTATTTTGGCGCATCCGCTTCCACGACATTTCACGTGGCTTCAGATTCCTAGCCGGAGGTACTTCACAGAACTTCTCCGTCGGATGATGAGCTCCCATCATTTAAATTTAATTCCGAAAAGCGTTGCAAGTCTAAATCGGAAGCACGCTCTGCGCTTGCGTGAAAGCGACGTGCGAATATAATGGTTACAGTTCAACAAAGACATAACAAATAGCAAAACCTCCTGCGGTGTCCGCATTTTCGCGTTTAGGCGGGCACTTTCGAATGTGTAATCACCGTCGTGCATGTAAGGCAACAAACGTCGAAGAGTTATTCACATTGCTACATACTCCACAAATATTTGAGCCACCTTTTATGGAAACTAATTACAGTATATTGCTAGCACGATATGTTGAAGCTCCATTCAGTGTTGGTATAACATGATGGCTGCTCCATGAAATATGTACACATGATCCCGTCCGTTAATTGAAACCAGACTTGTGCCTATCTTAAATACTCTGCTCAAGATACTGTACTTCAAATACTTTTGGTAGTGTTTTGGTAACTTGAAGATACGTTTAGTCTAGAGTATTCGTTACTCTATCTTTATCTTATTTATTTTCTCTCACATACAATTAGCCCTGTGTTTAGGACCCTTATAGGAGTAGGAAAAGAACACTTCAAACAAAATATGCAGAGGTAAAAAACAACAAAGTCACTGGCATTCGCACATACAGATTTAAATTTCAGGAAAAATATTCCTCAGGTTGGCTGCAAAACAACTTTCGGGCAGTGCATTCCACTCGCGTATTGTGCGTGTAAAAAACGAATTTTAAAACACTCTTTATTGGATCTGTATTCTTGCAGATGCCGACTGTGCTTATTTCTTGAAATTCTGGACTGGTGAGGTGTAACATATGATGCTGTGTCGATATAAGATCAGTAAGAATCATATAGAGAAGTTTGGGAGGCTTAGTTTTTCTCCTGCTGGTAAGCGACGGTAGACCGGCCTGAGAACAAAGCTGTGTGGGGGACTGAAGTCGGTGGTATCTAGAAAATATAAAGCGCACAGCAAGGCGTTGAACACTTTTCCATTCCTGTTCAAGATAGACTACGTAAGGGCCCCATACTTCTGAAGCATATTCAACTAAGAGTCTCACCAACGTTTTATAGATTAAAAGCCTCGTTTCAACGGACGCATCTCTGAGGGATCTGCGGAGAAAACCCAACCTACTAGTTGAACCTCGATTTAACGAAGTCACTGGGACCCGCTGATTACTTCGTTAAATCGGGAACTTCGTAAAATCGAGGAAAGGAGACCTTGCATATATATAGGCTGCGCGGGGAATCCGAATTTGTTCGTTAAATCGGGAAATTTGTAAAATCGGGTTTTGTTAAATCGAGGATTTGCCTTTTTAACTATATCACGGACATGCGTATTTCATTTATGATCATGTGCTATTCGCGACTCCAGCAAAACGGACGCCACCCAGCGGGAAAGCCGGGAACCAACCGGAACAGGTCGATTTGCGCCTCTCCGTGTCTCTGGCGGCTTTCGCGGACACGTGTTGTCGGCGCGGTGGCGAACAATGTAATTTGACAAAGGTCCGAATATTTCTTAAGTTTGACTGAGTGTTAATTAGTGTGGTGAAGCCTCAGTAGCTTGTTTCCTTCCATCACGTGTTTGAATGCCCGTTTATTCCACAACACACAGATAGCGTGCTTTCATTTCTTGGATGGGGAGGAATCGCGGAAAAACGTTTTGATTTCTTGTCTCTCTGGAATCACATTCAAAGTTACGACTACGTCAAACCCGTTTATAACGAACAGCAGGAAACGCTACGATCAGTTCGATATAGGAAGTAATTCGATATAGGAAAAAACATTTACAACGAACTCTATGATCCGTTCGTCGTAAGGCGAGACCTTCTCTTTCTTTCTCATCTCTTCGCTTCCGCCTTGTCAACGCGCTAAAAAGGTGTTTTTTTCATTTTTGTTTTTCTTTTTTGCATGCATGCAGAGTTTGTTCTTCTAGCTTATCTCTCCGTCTGAATCGCTTCTCTTCGTGTGCAACCGTTTTGGCATGAAAATATTTTTTTCTGTGCGTGCGTGCATAGTGTATTTTTTTAGCGTTCTCCCCATCTGAATCGCTTCTCTTCGCTCAATTTTGTTCACAACTTGAGCTTTTGAAATTTTCTTTCTTTCCTACTATTTTTTTTTTTAGGGGGGGGGGTGAAGGGACAGGCTAGAAGACAATTGTCTGCGCGTTTTTGGAAGCCTTCCCGGAGGAAAAAGTTCGATATAGCCAGTATGTTGTTCGTTATAAAAAGTACTTTTTACATGCATTTTTATTTAAATTTCCTGCGAGTTCGATATCGACAATAATTCGCTGTACGTGGGTTCGTTCTAAACGGGTTCACTGTACTTGGTAACTGATAAGTGGTTTCTTTATAAGGGTGTATAACAGTGGACTGTGGACGACAGACGAGGTGTTTCACTTGAGGGAACACCAATGTTGCAGTCAAGTGAATGGAAAGGTTCGATAGCTGCTTTTCTTGAGTTTGGTTTTGTTCGATTAGCTTCAAGATTGAGCCACCCACGCCGGTCGATGCGTTGGCCATTCATCTTGACTGTTTTTCGCCAAAAAAGCCAATGGACCACACCAAAGGAGTTGGGCTGATCTCGCAATTACTTGATTCCGGAAAACCTGCTCGCTGCATACGATTAGTGAGGGAAATTGTCTGCTTTCAAAAGGCGGGGGACGGGTCTCGCAAGGTTAGAAGCTGTCACGACATTATGATCTATCGCTCCTCCAATATTTGTGTTATACCCCCGTCGAAGCCAGCAGCAATATACGTCTACTTTGCTCAGGTTGTCCGGCCACAAAAATACTTAATTTCTCCATTCAGGATTCGAAGTTAAATACAGAGAGGTTCTGCGTTAATCTCCGATAGACACTCTTCAGTTTGTCCGCATTCGTCTCCGTGCTGCCGTCTAGAACCATTTGGCTGAGTTTAAGTAGTATCTCTAAGTCTGTCAAATATACTTTTAGGGGCGAAGCTCCTTAGGGTCTAGCATTGTCCGTCCACCCGTCCGGCGTCCGTGCTCACATCGATTGCCATCCCATCTGTCTTCTTAAAACAAGAGAAAATGTTTGCGCAGTCGACAGGATTTGAAACTGTGCGGGGAGACCCCAGTGGATTTCTAGTCCATCGCCTTAACCACTCGGCCACGACTGCGGGACGAGGAGGGGGCTCTGAGATGTGGTAGTAACTCAAGAGCTGGGGATGTCATGGATGAAACGTTGCATGTAGCCGCTCAACGTCTGTGCAGGAGGGGGCGCTGCGGTCAAATGCGTATATAATCGCGTTAAACTTTGCATGCATTGGCTCAACGTTTATAGACGAGAGGGCGCTGCGGTCAAATGCTCAAATGCGTATATAACCACGTTCCATACCACACATGCTCTTTCTGGCATGGACCGTTGACTTAAGAGGTGGAGATGCGTTCCCACGGCTTCTAGCGGATCCAAGCTGATCCGCTAGAAGAACCACTGGCTCTCCATTTCACCGACCATAAAGCAGTAATAATGAAGTCGAAACGCAACTCGGAACTCAGCACTACCTATGAGCAATAAAAAAAAATCAGCACTATCAGCACTACCTATGAACAATAAAATCAGTATCATCAGCACCACCAGAGCTTCACCCCAATCAACATCATTCACCACGTGGAGATGCGGTCATTTTTTATTCAGCAGTTCACCTATTGGCTAGTCAACTAAGCTTATATTTCAACCCGAAGAATATACTAATATCGCTTTAGTGGGACGTAGTACGTAATACAGTCATGTCTCGTTAATATGGACCCTGTTAGTATGGATACCCCGCTGTATGGACACCATTTTCGGGGGCAAACGAGGAAAATACATGCATTTTTGTCTCGTTAATATGGACAACCCGCATTATGGACGATTTTTGGGGGAACGGAGGCGTCCATATTAACGACACATCACTGTATAATACATAACCCACATATTTGTCAAAATGACTTCTCGGTTGCTACTAAAACATAAATTGAAATAGGAGTATCAGCTGCTTAGTGGGGCGCCAACGGGTTAACATGCTCCTTGGCTCATGAAGCGCTTGCTTAATTTTCGAAATTTTCCTGCAGACTGCGTTGTTGACCGAGCAGACGACTGGAGCTGTTTCTTAAACACGGATACGCACAGAAGCTCGATTTCGCGAACAGATAAGTCGCATGGTCGAGGCATGGGAGTAAGCTAAAAATCACTCTCGGTGGGACAATTCTGTAGTCATCGCCGCTTTCCTTAGCTGATCAAAACTGATTAGAGACTATTACCGTCTCTCCGGAGCCCATAGTTTCGGTTTTGAACGAAATCTACGAAACAAAAGTTTGTTTCGGATGTTCCGGGAAAACAAAACTATGCTCTGCAAGTTTATGGGCACCGGCTACACTTAACCGCCGCAGTTTAAATACCTATAATATAGGGCATTAAACAAAAGAAAATCTGTTAAATTGAATGCGCCACCCGTTCAGGCGGCCCGGCCGAGCTGGCACGACCCGTTCCCAGCCGCCATGTTTGTTTGGTGGTGGCGCCCCCATAGGTCGCTGGATTCGCGAATAGTGACTCCTAGGTATTTATATTCTCTCACACGAATTAGCAAGGTACCATTAAGATTGTATGGAAACACTAGCGGTTGACGTTTCACCTCAGTTTGCCTATAAATATTTGCTAAACACTCCAACAAACATCGCTGAAATAGTATCCCAAATATTAGGTCAATTTTTTTTTTCGTGAAACAACTGAATGTACAATTTTGGTCCTCATCATGGTTTTCAAACTGACAGTCTCTACAGGCAACAACGAAAGAATGACGCTAGCGGAAGATGGGAGTTCACCCCTTGAACTATAGAAGTTGTTCCCAATTGATTCCAAGCAGTTTCATAGTGTCAAATTAATGTTTTGGGAACTCGCTTCGGTGCCCGCGCGCCAGCACGGAACAATATGCTTGGCATAGTTTATTTCTTGACTGCTTGCTCGACTGGCAAGCTGCCTGCCACTGACGTCACTGCATTGAAAAGTGCGGGTATATTTGAATGTAGGTTTTTGCATAATTTTCAGTTGCCGATTTCACAATAACTATTCTGAATTTTGCGATACTAAATAGCACACCGGAAAGGGTAAAGGCTGGTAATGCAAAAAATGTAGTTAGTTGGGGTAGCTAAAAAAACGCCGAGTTCCCCTTTAAACTCATTAACACTCAACGGCATTACCATTCAGACTGCTGTACAGTACAAGTATCTTGGTGTTCATTTAACCACTAATATGTCCTGGAATATTCATGTCGACCAGAGAATATCATCCGCCAAACGCTCACTTCGCTATATTTGTCGCAATTCTTTATGTTACGCTTGTTTGCCCTAAACTAGAGTATGTTTCAGCTATCTGGCACCCACATCAGTCTTTTTTAACTAACGCAATCGAATCTGTTCAAAGGCGTGCTGCTCGATTTATTCTTTCTAATTACTCTCGCTATTGGGGTGTAACTGCAATGAAATCTCAATTAACTTTTACTGATCTTTCCGTTCGTCGCAAAATTTCCCGTCTTTGCCTTCTTCATAAAATTTACTATTCGAAACCATTACGAAAGTTTCTCCTCAGCCAACCCAGCTATATCTCTGCAAGACCTGATCACTCTGCAAGATTGCCCGCCCCAAGACCATTTCAACAACCCATCAGCATTCCCCCCTGCCAGAAGCTATTGTTGACTGAAATGGCCTTCCTGATGACATCGTCACCATCTTTGATAACGCTAAATTTAGAATTGTACTAACCATCCACTCCACTGTATAATGGACCTCAAAGACCTAAGATAAATTGTAAAAAAAAAATAAGAAGTACTGCGCTTGCTCCGTCAGGTAAGGTTTAACGAAAGCAGCGTGAAGGCAAGACAGTTGAGACGTATGACCCTGATGGGGGGCGGACGATGGACCACGACGAGAGGACAAGCCGAGCCGCTGAGCAGTTCTAGCAAACGAAAGTGTGTGGCGTTGCCGAGACCAAGATGGGACCTTGCATTTTGAACGGTTGCAGATACCTTCCGCGGCGAGTTTCGTTCACCGGCACGCCCCTGTTGGATTACGTCCTGAACATCGCAGTAACGTGAACTTATAAGCGGTTCTCTTAGATTTCCGAGAGCCACCGAGCTGCACAAACGATGGATTTTGGCCCTTTGTTGCAACCAGTGCTGAAAGGGACACCGACACACCCCCAAAATTAATTTTTTGTTAGGTGATTCGTTATGGTGTCAGAGGACTGTCCAATCAATATTTCGCTGACAGCGTCACGTATATTTTTGACAAAGTCAAAAGGCGCAACTGCCCGAAACCGACACGAAACTGGACTGGGGAGGAAGAAGAAATAGAGAGGAGAAGAAAGGTGGCGGAAGGCACGTGGCTGTGATACATTTTTCGCCCAAACAACGCATTTCCAGCTTTTTAGAAGCCACAAAAAATGGGTATCATATTTCTTTTCTATTTTTAATATTGTGTGTGTGCCTTCGATGACCTGCGACTCTGATTATATTTGGTGGTTGTCTCTAAACCAAAAACGGCACGTGGCCACGGAGACCAGAGTGAGCGCGACTCAAACCGGCCAGTTCTCGATCGGCGGTTTTCGGTCGGAAAGAAAACAAATTTCGAGTCGCGAATTGTTTTCTTGGAAGTTGGGCTCTCATATGTAAGGTACGAATAAAAACCTTGGCGAGTATAAATACCCTGTCAGTGTCTCTTTAAAGTCAGGGGGTCTCGGGGCATCTCAGACCCCCCACGGATTTCGACGGGGAAGTCCGAGACCCCTTTCGGGATTTGGTTGAACCGTCGCGCCCTAGCGGCGAAATTGAAAACTAAACTTATGGATACATGATTTATTTGGGCGTGTTTCTGACGCACCGCTCGGCTGACGTAGCCAAACGCTGTGTAAGCGTTCGGGTGCGTGTATGTGCATGTTATTAGTGCATGAGCATGGCGTAATAAAAATAAATTACGCCTTTCTGAGTGCATGGAGTAATAAAAATCAATATAAAATGAAACAAACATTCCAATTGCATTTGTTCTGTCGCGTACAAACTCACAAAAAAATAGCTTTCATTTGTTTGTTTGTGTTTCCAAAAATAGTGCAATGTTTTTGTTAAAAACCTCGAGAAATTATATTTAACAAAAAACACATAACAAACCAAACAAATGTGGCAATTTGGACGCCACCAGTGCCCAGCATTGCGCCTACGCAGGCTGGCACAGCCCACTGACAAGAAAACCAACAGCCCAGCGCAGTAGGAAACACTGACGTACACTCTCGAAACTAGGGACAATCATGTTTCGCCTCACCTATATTTCCTCGCAAGTCCCAGTTTGAAATGTTTTTGTTTTTTTCCCGCATATCAGATATTAAACCCACGTGACTGAGAAACTGACGTCGTCCCGACAGCTCTCCGGCCAGCACAATAGAAGAGAGGAGAGAGGAACTCCCCTCTTACCTGGACACTCTTTGTGTGCCCCAGACTTGAAAGATTAACCCGGCGTCAATCGAAATTCGTACAACAGCAGCTTTGGGGTTAGTTGCGGTGGCCCGATCGCTGGCGTGCTTCGACCGCTTCAGTGGCTATAACGGCTAGGGCATCTTGACGACAACAGCTTTGCTCGTCCCGAGACAATTCAAGTCATGTGCCTTCCACTGGCTGCTCTCCGAGCACTTGCCAGATGGGCCGTTTGTAACGAAAAATACAGCCATCATGCTCAAAATACAAACGTGCCAACGCCATGTCATTCTGACGAATATTGTGGATCATTTTTGAGCCTATTTCTGGACACGTCAGGTATATTTCAAATATCGTTTAAATATCCAAGTACACTTACGAGAAAAATTGCTTGAGGGTGGAGGGTCAATCTTTGAATTTTGTCTCAGATTGGTTCGAACTTTCAGGGTGAATTGGACCCCATTAGGATTGGTGAAATCTAAAGTTTTCAATCATGTAGGCCAATTCTACAAGATACTGTGCACTAACAAGCTCCTGAAAAAAAGTTGCTTTCCCAGGAAATGTATTTAAAGAAATAATAATTGCAATCCACAAAACGTTTGGTTTAATGTGAAGTAGAATCCCCATTGTGCGAAGTTAGAGGTAAAAATTAATTGCTAGAAAATGCAAGTCTAGAGAAAACATTAACACTCAAAAAGAGCAAACGATTTGATCAGATTTCTCGCGTTTTAAGATGTTCAGTATTTGTCATGAAGAATCTTAGCTTTTTCAGGTTATGAGTTCACTTAACAATCGCTCCGCAGGAAATTTCAGTCCAGGACTCCACTGAATGAAATCTTTACTTCCAAAATGTCTATTGATACATTTCCTCCTACGCACATTTCCTGCCAAAAAGAATGAAACTAAGAAAAATGCATTTAAAGTTTCAACTTTAGGGTTTCTTTCTTTTCTGTACGAGTCCGAGGTAGGCAAAATTCACCTGTCAAGAACTTGTGGAAGTTGCCCTCTGACACTTCTAAGAGCAGAAAGCCGATTTCCCGCCTGCGTGTCCTAATTGTTGTGTAAAAAAAAAAAAGAAAGATAAATATTGGCATTTCTGGCATTTTTCAACTCACTCCAGTCTTCAGGGTCCCACCTGGTCGCACTCCTAGTGACGTCATTCGGGATGCCGTGTAGGTCTCCGTGTGCTTCTCTCGGAGGACGCTTCCTCTCCCTCTCTCAGCTGACATTAGCGGGCGTTATGCTGCAGCTTAGAGGCGAGCGACGTCACGCAAGCTTCTACGCCGTGGTTCCTTCCTGGCTGCCGCTCGGCGGTCAGGCGGGTGGGGGCAAAAGCTCGGCTTTGCTCGCGATTCTGCACCGGAATCGCGACATTTTTTTAAGGAGGGAGATGTTTTCTCTATCCTCCGGGACACGGTAAACAACGTAAAAAATGACGAGATGCAAATTTTTTCTTATCGCCAAAATCATTTGCCCCCCCCCTTCCCCCCCCCCCGTTTAAAGGGACACTGACACGAGTATTTATGCTCGCCTCGGTTTTTTGGTTGTACGCGACATATGAGAGCCCAACTACCCCAGAACAGAATTTGCGGCTCCGAAATTCGGTTTCTTTCCGCTCCGAAAACCGCCGATCGAGAACACGGCCGGTTTGAGTCGCACTCACACTTTCTTTTGCGTGGTCACGGGCCGTTTTCTGATGGGTTTCGAACACGACCATGCAAATTTAATCAAAGTCGTGGGTCGTTGAAGGCAACACAGTCAATATTAAAAATAGAAAAAAATATATGAAAGCCATTTTTTGTGGCTTCCAAAAAGCTGCAAATACGTTGATTGAAAAAAAAAAAAAGGTAGCATAGACAACCGGAAGCATTCTGTGCATTCACTGCTCTCAACATGGGACTAGCGCGTATTGTGGGACTACCGCTTGAACTAGCGGATGGCAGCGGACGACGGGCGTGGGACCTCTACTTCAGATCTGTCGTTCACGGTACCGGCAAATTCTGTCTTACTTATTCGAAAGAGAAATGTTGGACCTATCAAAAGAATTGATATTCATCCCGTATGACACGCCCGACCAGCAAGCCGATTGCACGAAGACGTCGCCGAGCCGTCGTCCCTTCTCGTGGCTGAAGACATCGCTCGCTCAAACGTCAAGCACAAAGTGCGTACTTCGAGTTGAATACGCACGCGTACGGTTTCTTTACTAGGTGCGAATGTGGCCTATGCACGGTACTGCCCGAGTGCAATGGCCGGGAGTGCATGTACTCGAAAGAAATCGGCAGCAAACTTTCCGACATACAGACGACCGGCTGCATTACTACAAACGAAAGAGTTCCTTCAGAAGCTCAGTATTTCGGTATTTGCATTTCGCTGACCACCTCCACACTGTTCAAGATATATTGGTAGTTACTATACCCGTTTTCACCTCAAGAAAAAAGTAAGTTTTGCGCTTTGTTCATACGCGGAGCGAAGTAAGCTCTTACGAGATAAGGTTGATGGAGGAAAATCAGATGCTTTTGGCGCTTGAAACCTGTACGTCTTGATAGGGTAGCATATATCTAATCTCAAATTCTCCTACACATATCTTAATTATCATCATAAAGGGGAAATGAATAATGCTTCGCAGAGGTGCCGGACTTTTTTTACAGCGGTTTTTGAGGTGAAAACGGGTATAGGTCTTTACAGTCCATGGAAAACGCGTTAAATAGACACAGAAGCAGGTGTTGCAAGCCATCTTGGGTTAATTTCAAAAATATATATTGCAATTCCGGTAGGCCTAAGGCATATTGGCTACTTGTAATAAAAGTGATGAATCACTTTGGTGAAGTCACTATGGTGAAGTGGTGAAGTCACTATGTAACAACCAATACCAACGAGCCCAACTTTCTTTACTTTATTATGATGAATGGAAATTGATAATAAAGAACCTTAGTCGTTCGCCTGATATTATATAGGCTATGATGTCATGCGGTGAAAAGGTCAAGCCAAATGAAAGTTTAAGTGGCACCTCCCTGTAAAGTATTTTGCGATGAGTGCTCATTTTTGTGAACTTTGTTAAATGTTCCTTGTATTCAACTTCGTTACATCACCCACCATAATTCATTGCTTGTATGTAATTTAACGCAAATGATCATCGTGTAAATATCATCAAATGCAAATAAATGTTTCTGAAAAAAATTATTTCAGTAGCTCAGTGGAAAAACGTTCGCTTCACGCAGCGGGCGCGGGTTCAATCACTAATGTGGGCGTACCTCTTTCTTTTTTTTTTCAATAATTTTTCGATGTTTACATCTTTTTTTTTTTTAGATTATCACTGGAAAAAAATTGTTGTGGACGATACGTCGCTAAACTAAATGGTATAAGATTTCATTTTTGACACCTGCAATCTCAATGTAGTCACTTTCCACAAAATGCAAGGAGCGCATGAATCGGGTTCCTAACGTATGCAGGGGCCTTACGGGTTCCAAAACCGACGCGCCCCATCGCGGCGAAATACCACGCAGTGCACTCTGGGAACTAGTTGGCCACTCAGTTTCGGTTTCGATTGAGCAGCTTCATTTCATGCCATCACGCCGTGACCGAATGTGCTGCTTGCGTTTTCGATTATCTGACTTTTCGCGAATGTACAATACACTCATTCTCGAGCGATACAAAACGAAGACCGGGGCACTTTCCTTGGTTCCAGAAACACCGGATATTGTGCGTACGTATGCAAACGTAGTAAGACGTGGCTTAGTCACCTCACCCCACTTGTGTATCTTTGAGCTCAATTTCAATAATCCCGTCTAGTAGCAGTGAACTACAACTGAAATTTCGTCATCTTGAGCCTTATACGTATTTTGTTTGCCAAACGTCCGCTTCTTGTTACTTCATTGGGCGAAAAGCAAGCCGCATCCTCACAGGAGTATCAAAGTTGATCCCAGCGTTGACGCATGAACTTTTAAGGAAACGCAATAAATTCGACCTCACTACTGCACAAAAGTTACTATGATGTCTTCCCTCGTGTCATCATATATATCCCACTCAAATTTTATGCTGATAGGAGATTAAGTTTTCGCAAATGCTGAGATCGGCTAGCTACGACGGAGGCCCTAACAAGCGTCCCCTACTCCTCGCTAAGCCTTTTTGGACGAGCTTTTACTGACGCCAAATATTTGTGTCTGAACGGTGAGTCTGAAATTATCTCGGCATACTCAGTCAGGAAGAAAGCAAACACAAAACAAATATTATGGCCATTAGCAACCGTCAAATGCGCTTTGAATAATTTCGTTCGTTTGGCGGACCGCATAGGGGTTCACGCCCGTCCGGCGCACCTCCGGCGAACGGTACGACATTCTTCACCACAAGTGCTCGACTTTTGCTTTCTTAAAACGGTTTGTATGTGCGAATGTGCCTATATGACTGCAGGATAACTTTATGCGCATACGCGATGTTGAATGTTAGTGGAATGCAAGCGGGTGGGGACTTCGCTTCGTGCAGTGCTGCGGGTCAGTAAAGATAAGAGAAAAGAAGTCTGTTCCAATTAGAGCTTTCAATGGCGCCTCCAAGTTTTACCTCGCGTACTCAGGCGTATTAAGAAAAACAGTAATTGCAAAAAGTTATATTTCGTCTATGGAAGCACAAAACAAACAAACTTCCTGACCAGCAACACTAACGTGAAGGTGCGAGCTCGATGTATGCATACTTATTGGTTGTAACAGCTTGTTGACTCGTACACAAGCAAGATCCCCGAGCTTCGCAGTTCCGAGATTCCCAGCACTGGCTCGTTCACATACTCGAAACGCTAACAGAAAGGTTCGAGTACAAAAATACAACAAGCATGTGTTAAGACAAGCTATACGTCTCGGGCTTGTGCTATAGCTTCGAGGTCTAACCATTTAGGTTAGTCTAGAGACCAAAAATGACGCTCTCGGGACCAGAAAACATGCCACGCTCTGTGTATAATCTCTTGTCGACGTGTCGATCGAAACCGAAACCATATGCCACTCTCCTCCCTGGCCAACTAGTTCCCAGCGTGCAACGCGCGCCGTGTTGCATGCAGGGGTTTATGGAAGTAGTTTATTGCAGCCAGCCATTGATCCAGACCCGTTGATCTTTCGGAAACTTGTGCACTCTGCCGCACAATGCCACTTTCAGATGTAGGACATGTGAGGTAGCTCTTCACGCAACATCTTGGGAGTATTCTTTTTGGAGCCGATCACGGGAATTCACTACTAATTGCCAACACTTAAATGTACAAAACAACTCATTTTGAAGTACAGAACAGCGAGCGGAATAAACATAACTGCAAAGGAATCGCACGGCAAAAAGATCCTGCAACGCATTTCGTCTGCTGCGTGCGGAAAAAAAATCGCACGGTCTAGCGAAGTCACGTGACTTCCGCCACTCACTCTCTCCCCTTCACTTCTCCGTGCGGTGCGGGGGTTTCGGTTTCGAGCAGTTGCGTTGACTTTATTAAAAAAAAAATAAATAACCTGGCAAAAAAGAAAAAAAAAAAAATTGGGGTGGTCAGTGCATAGTCTGACACAGGGTAGGAGAGGGCATGACGTCAGCCGCGTAGCCTCCACAAGCCATGCTCCTTGACGCCTCGCCTCTTTCTCATTTTCCCCCTTACTCTCCCACTTATCACGCCAACGTGACCACATCACGTGACCGTAGCTAGCTTCGTCCAGCTATGGTGTAATCTAGAATACCAGAGTATAGCCTTCGATCTGTCAAATCTACCGGGCCGCCCGCAAGCCTGCAAGGAATCCTCCTACAATCAACCATCCATCTCGCACGTGACATGTCACGCGCACCAATCGCCAGAGAGACCCGCGGTCACGCTGGGCACAAAATCCGTTTAAACGTGTGTGAAGCGATTATATTGGAAGAGAATGAAAGGGGAGGAGGAGAGGGCCGTCCACAATTGGCCCTCTCCTCCTCCCCCTTTCGTCTCTTCACACACACGTTTAAACTTTTGAGACTACGGTAGGCTTCACCAATATTGCAATGTGCCCTCTCTAGTACTGCTAACCTCCTTGGTCTGACAGCCCGGGGGGGGGGGGGGGGGCATGGAGGTAGGATGCCTCTGGAGGTGACACGGCGCCACCACAGGTGCAGCCAGAAGTGTGGAGAACACGCCCCCAATGATGACCAAAGCCAAGAGGCGCTATTGGACGGAAAGGATTGGTCATCGTTGGGGCGTGTCCCTCCAGCTTCTGGCTTCACCTCTGGTGGCGTCATGTCGCCTCCAGAGGCTTCCTACCTTTATGCGGGGGATGACTACTTCCGCAAACCATTTCGGGGGACTCGGAGGAATTCTACGTGATTTTAGAGCGAAATCTGCGGGTTCTATTGCGGGCAACAAGCTCTGCCCATTGGCCAAACGGCCGATCGCAACGGAGTAATCCAACCGCTTCCACTCAAAACATTGCCCTGGCATTAGTACCCACCACAGACTGGCGGGGAAATTGAGCGTTTGGTTGTCTCCTGAACTGTCCCCGAAGAGCTTGCTACTCTAGATAACGGCAATGTTGCGGCGGTGAACGTTCATCCGAAGTTGCGTAGTTTCGCAGAAGGCGACAGTCTACTGCGAAACTAACTTGTAAACTATCCAACTTGGTGCATTGACACGCTCCCGTGACGTGGTGTCATGTGCCTCGCTCCGACACTCTTATCGGGTCGGAGGGGCCATAGCCTCCACAGTTCACCGAAGTATCATAAAACAAAGGTACCCCGCACCTACCTACCCCTACCCCCCACTCCTAGAAGAAAAAATAATTCCAGGTTACATTGCTGCTGCCAAACTGCCTACAAGCTTCGCAGGAGACTGGACTGGGAATAGCTTCCATCTATCCTTCAAACTACAGCATGCCCCCTCCTGTATCCCCCAACTCAAACACGTTTGCTTTTAACCACGAAAAATAAACTATGCATTGCCGAGCACTCATTCTCCACCCATGCGTAGCACTAGAGGTTTGAACAAGATGCCAGTTCTCAGCAGTAACCGTTTTTCAAGCTTGAAGTGGTTTTCTGAAATTTTCGATGGGGAAATGGGGTCAGTTTTCGCCAACTGCACGCCGTAGCGTGTACGTATTTGAGAGCTGTGTGGGCCGCTATTTTCACATTAAAAGTTTTATTTATTTGTTTATATTTTCAATATTACTTAATCCTGTTGGATGATTTTTGTAGGGCGGTTAGTGGTACAAAACACAGATGTCGCTAACCCTGGTACATAGTTATACTGAGGTAACAGTAAGTATGAAACAGAAACGAAGAGAAAGCTATTTTCACGTCAATAGTGGTTCGACAGCACTCGTAAATTGTGTTAGCGATCTGGCGCGACAACGTGTTCGGGCAAGCAGTTCCCTTCCTGGATAGCTAGTGGAAAAATTGAAAACTTAAAGCAGTTATTTCTAGGCTAAAACTCCTCTAATAATCTTTTTTCTCAATCAGATCTTTTTTTTAATTACAAAAAAAGCAAAATTTTGCTAACTTTGACAAAATTATGTTTTGAATGAATAATGGTTAGTGCCAAGACTTCGACACGTGGTTCGGACCTCTAGAGCTACATTTGGGTGGAGGTGAGCTTTTGGCAAAGCATAATTTATTTTTGCAAAAAAAAAAAAACCTTGCAAGTTTTTTTTTTTTTTTTGTGGGGGAGGGGGGGGGACATTGTTGTACATCGCAACCACGGTGGAAGAAACATTTAGGTGACGACTCTGTCCGGCGCTGCGACATTATGTTTGGCCCTCAGAGCGGTTCACTCGAATGGGGATAGACGGCGCCCAAGTGGGGTACCTCCCGAACCGACCGCTCCGGTTGTTTCTCCCAGCGGTGATCCCGCATTCTCTGCCGCTCACAGCTTCTTGTTGTACCTCACCGCCACCACCAAGTCGCCAGAGTCCGTAAATTTGTTCCCTGCCTTCCTTCTTCGTGTTGAGGCTCACCTTCGTGCACGATGGTGGCACCTTTGATCGACACAGCACCAAAGCAAAACAAGAGGGCCAGCCACTGTCTGCACACCACCACCACCTACGAAGAGGGCGAGCATGCTACGCCACCGAGGAGGGACCCCCATACCTCAGACACCCCTCCTGCCACACCGGCGGCCGTGGAACCCATTACTACTCCTGTTTCCTCCCACCGTGATCGCAACAAAGACAGTGGCATTGCATGCGAGCATAATCAAACAGCACTAACCTCCTCTCGTAGCCACAAGCCGTCACGTGTACTGTCATCAGTTGATGGTGCAAAACTTTCATTGCAGTCATGTGCACGAAGCAGGCCATGCTAAGAGCACATGCTGTGGTTCAGACATTGCTAGTCACAATAGTGAAAATGACTGCTGACAGCCGTGTCTCCACAGAGTTCATGCCAAACAGTTGCAGAGCCCGTGTCCATTCAGTGAGCCACATTCCAACTGTCCTGTGTCAGGATTGCAGATGTGCGAGATTAAGTTATAAAAGCTTTGACTAAGAGAGAAAATATATATACCAATCTTATTTCTGAAAGGTTACAGCATAAAAAACTTCTTAATTAAAACCTAGACCAAAAAAAAAAGACTCAGTGTTTCAATATTTTAGGTTCTTTCTTAACCAGTTCACCTGCATACCTTCACCTTCTAGGTAATAGCTTTGAGCCCACAGGTGCAGGACTGCATTTACCCGTCTAAAATAAAGACCCAAGAACCTCAGAGTGCCGTTTTCATTGCTTTATTTCAAGACTGCCGCTAGAAGTCCCTGCAGAAGAAGAAAAACAAGAAGCGTTAATGTGCAACACACTTGAAATATCTCTCGGAACAAGCAGAACTGAACCTACTTTGGGATGTAGCCATCATCCTTTGCCAAGCGGGTGATGCAGTCATCGGACTCTCCTGCGTCATTAAAAAAAGAGCACGATCTGAACCAGTCCGCTGCCAATAATCTTTGCTTGCCAGCTTAGGAAACCAGCGCCATGGTTTGTTAGGAAACAATCCAACGACGGAAAAACAGTCTCAAGGGTCGACCAACAGTCTACTACGAAGGAAGTAATTGATTGTGGGTTAACTACCCATAATCGAGATCTAGTCAGCTCAATAAATGTTCCCCAGGATTTTCTTCACAGGGCAGTTGATCACCAGCACAACGATTACCACACCTAATTAATAATGTGCGTGCATGCACGAACATTATATGCGCTGCAAATATTATCTCAAACGATGAGGACAGAGCAGCACACAGACTACCACAAAAGAAAGGAGCACTCTTGCACAGCACTGACTTGCAACTGGGGTGTGTGCTCCCTTCTTTCGTAGCTGTCTCGCGTGCTTTTTTTTTTCTCATCGTTTGAAAGTAATTTTACCAACTAGCCTCGAGCTTCGGTCCTCACAAATATTCCTATACGCTCAAAAACAAATCACTTGCTGCCTCGCATAAATCTATACAAATTTTATATAATTGCGGCCGTTCAAAAGCAGCTCGTGAGCTCCCATCCTTCAGGAATGACAGAACATACGAACACCATGATGGTGCACGTTCGCCACAGTATGATTGGTCCCATCAGCTCGTAACTTAGGCTGTGTCTGGACGTGAGGTGAAAAAAAGTACACGTGGGTGGTCCTGTCAGTTTTAAGGTTGAAAGCAAATTTCGGAGTAGAAAAATTTAGTTTTGGAGCACTCTATATGAGTAAAATTGACGCTTTGGAGCAGTACACTACGCAAGTTTGGGGCGATTTGGTGCAGCTTCCATTTAGTAAAGCCGGCTGTATTCATGTGATCCATTGAGAGATGCCCCCTTTTCTCTACCATGGACGAGCTGGGTTCGTCCACACTGTCCGTATCACTCCTCCAAAAAATGAGGGTGGGCTTGTCCACGCGTAATAAATCGCATGTCCCTTACGAAAGCTGAACAGAGCTGGTCGATGTGTGATTAGTGTTGCATGCCAAGTCAAAAGATGGCATAAAAGATAAAATAAGTTTCTAGATTTGGCCGAAAACCGGTTCAACACTGGCAACTAGAGGTGTAAAGATGGTTCGGATGTGTTCTTGGAAGCTCCCCAAATACCCAAAACTATGTTTCGTTTTTTTTCTTTTTCTTGTGTGATTATGTGTGCATAGGATGTAAATGCAGAGATAAATAATGTTAGGGACAGTAAGTTACAACAGTTTATAGTTCTTTTTTTGCAATATCACGTGACAGGGTTTCCTTTTGAATATTTGGCGGGATAGGTGGCCGCGCCAGTAGTTATGTTAACTGTCACACTCGGACGGTCTTGTGTGCCCTATCAAGCGACAGGGCGATGGGCAGGCCACTCAGTGGAGAATCTACCAGCTTTGTTATTAAGTGGAGCGTACAAGGCATTGTGGTGCCAGTCTCAAATGGCGCCCGAATTTAAGTTAGCGTAGGCACCCGGGTAGGCCATTAGGGCCAGGCTTTGCTTAGATTTTGGCAAACTTTGTTCTGATAACGGCGGGAGATGAGTCGTAAAAGACGAAAGAATAAGGGGGAAGCGGAGTTGGTAAAGTGTGAAGAGCGTAAGCGACGGTGCTATTTAGAGGAGACAGACTTCGAGCTTAGCCGACGCGGTGGATGGCCGCCGCCGCACGTCTCCGTAAAAATCTTGAGGCCGGTTTTACGAGGGGTAGGAGGAGAGTGGGCGGCTAAGTTTGAGGAGCCTAAGGGGAGTTCCAGAAAAAAGGGAGAAGCGGGCTGTGCTCGAGACGCATGTCAAGGAGCTGGACGATGAGATCAGGCAGGAACGGGAGAAGCAGGCCAGACTCGAAAATCTTCGGGTAGGTTTCGAGAGGATAGAAAGAGACTGGGAGAAGTCAAAGGAATGCAAGGATATGCGGACAGAATCGACCAAAGAGAAAGAACATGAGGTACTAGTGGAGGCCTGGCGCGGTCAGCTGGAGGAGGTGAAGGCGACGCAAAGGAACAAAGATAAATATGAAGCAATGGAAAGGTAAACAAAGGTGAGGTTAATGAAGGAGAAGGAAGGGCGAGAGGCAGTGGAAAAGGAGCTAGAAAGGGTGGGACGTGAGCTGCAGGAGATGAAGAGACAGGGGACGGAGGGTGGAGCAGTAGACGCAGCGCCGGTTGTAGAGGCGAGAGGGCAGAGGACATAGACAGTAGTGTGGCGGCAAAGGCAGCGGGGCCGTCCTACAGTACGGTGGTGCAACGGCAGCCCCTACTCTGACAAGTCACCAAACATGCGATGCAGGAAAAACAAAAGGGAAGGGGCAGAGAGTGCTGGTGGTAGGGAGCTCTAATGTGTCTAGGGTGCACAGTGGGGATTGCCAGCAAGGTTGGGGAGATGGGAGAGGAAAGGTTTTAGCCCTCCCAGGCAGGAGGATGAAGGAGGTGATGGACACGGCAGTAGAAAAGTTGGACTGTGAGCAAGGGTGAGGAAAACCTTGTGGTGGTACATGCGGGAATGAATGACGCCCTAGGTAGAAGTGGAAGGGACTTGAATCTAAGCACATCGAGGAGGGGTGTGAAGCAGTTGAGGGTCGTAACCTCTGGGATGGCTAAGGTCTTTTTAGGAACCGGCAGAGCCCGACGGTAGCCGAGGGTTAAAATGCAAGTAAGAAGGGTGGGAGGGAGCCTCACAAGAGGAAAAAGAAGCAGCTCAATATAGGATTTATATACATGCAGGGTGTCGGGAATAAAATAAAGTGGGAAGAGATTGCAAAACAAATGAATGAAGGTTGTGTAGTCGGTGGATTGGCAGAGACGCACCTCAGAGATATGGAGGAACCACTCTACTTGGGAGGTTATTTTTGGGTGGGATGCAATCGATCCGAAGGGGAACGGAAAGGAGGCGGATTGGGAGTGCATGTGAAAGGACAAGGCTGGGAAACAAAAAAAAATAGCGGCAGAGAACACATGCGGTTAGAAGGTAATATCAGAGGTTTAGACATCCTCATAGGATTTGTATATTTGAAAGCAGGAACTGATTCAAGAAAGCAAGATGCGCAGCACTTGACATACATTTCCAAAGATGTCGGAGAAATTGTCACTAATTGGGAAATAATTATCTTAGGAGACATGAATGCACACTTAGAAGACTTTGACGGATATACAGATTCTCCAGGGAGGATGCTAAAGAATTCTGCGATGCTCTCGATCTATTGCTGGTTGATGCCCAAGTAAAATGTGACGGAAAAATAATGTGGGAGGGAAACAATTCGCACTCATCAATTGATTACTGTTTAATGTCTAGCAAATTGTACAGCAGTGACTTAAAATAAAGTTCGGTAAACCAGAGACATGTTCTAGAACAAGAAAGTATATAGACCCAAAACGATACCCAACTAAAAGTATCAGAACGAATTGAGACTATAGTATCCAGGCAACTGGAGAGATTTGGCAAATGACAATTTAGTAAACACTTTTTTGAAAGTTAGATAAGTTCAAAATCAAACAAAGAGGAAGGAAACACACACCAAAAATCTGGTGGAACAGTAAAGTTGAGGTGGCTATAGCAGGGTGAAAAGAGGCCTCAAAAGAACACAGATAAGCGAAGAAGAGGGTGGACACACCCACTGAGGTAACATCGAAATGGAATAAATTCGAGGAAAGAAAAAGAGAGGCATCCGCTCTAATCCAGGCCAAGATTGGTAGAGCTGGAGTGCAGTGGATGATGGTGGTAAATAAAAATGATAGGAATGCAGCAAAAAAGTACTGGGAGCACATTAGTGCACAGGGGAGAAAGACTGAAGTGTTCCATTGTTCCTCGGACACACACGTGGGGATAAGGCTAAGTGGAGACGGCGAGGAGGCCAGGGAATTTATTAGACAAACGATTGAAGCAACATTTGCAGAACTTGACCGAGATGGACAGAACACAAACAGCAACACGACAACTGGGACGACCAGGGGGAATGGGACAGAGCAGAAAGTAAAGTACCTGCTGCAACAGCGACAGGCACAGATGGCATAGGAATGATACTAGTCAACACACTAGGAACAAAAAGCAAGCGATGGGTTCCTGCGTGGACGCGCGGGACTGACCGGCAGCTCGTCCACCCTCTCTTCCGAGTGGCTGAGAAGTGCCGTACGTCCTTCAACCACGTTCAGCAAGGTTTCGGTATAGCCACCTGTCGTTCTGTGCTGACGGTAAGTGTCGGGAACTTTGACCACTTTTTTAATACTCAAAACGGCCGCGCACGAATGAAATTTCTGGTTTTCTATTTCTAGGATGATTAGCGCTCATAGATTGAGTTACGACAACAAAACGAGGATCTCAAGAAGCACTTTAATGCCCCTTTAACCCGTCACCGATTATACACCAACTCAACTCTGTTACTTCCCCTAATTGCGTAATTGTTGGAGGGCATCGTTCTGGCTTTCGTGGCTATGTTGTGCCGGAGCCTCCACATTACTCTGAACCTGTCACTGATTATATGTCCTGTTGAGGAAAAACTGTTGAACCCAGCAAATATGTACTTAGTGTATCGGCAGTGGCTTGGCCACGCGCCAGGGTTCAGACTGACAAAGACGAAGATCCAATAAAATTCGCTCAGTGTTGTTCTAATCCACGTCAGCGACGTCTCACATCTGAAACACTTAGGTAGAACGAAATGGGAGAGCCCACGGGTGACTCAACGCCATGTCGCGCTGCTCTTGTGACTAGCCACAAAGAGCCATCAAAGTCTCTTCGTCGAAAACAGACATGAGCAGCTCACCATTCGCCGGATGGCCCGCAGATGGCATACGGCTCTGGTCTCGCCTGTTGCGGCCACTTGCTCGTCCACCTGCGCAGGGTACAAATTTGGCCACTCAAGTAGGGATGGATGCGCTCGGCCAGAGCCGTATATGTAGAGAGTTTGGTCAATGGGAGGCGCGGGCAGAGCCAGGGCGTGCGTCAGACTCGGAAAGAGGGCTTGGCATGCTCTCTTGACCAACCAGAAGCCGAAAAGAATCCCCTAGCGGTGGTAGCGAGAAACAGCTCTGATCAAAGGTCTATGTTCGTAAATGGTTTTAACAAGCGCGTAAGAGTGAAGTGTAGTAACTCTTCGTGGTTGAAAATAGGTGCACGTGTGCGCCGCTCAACCCTGTTTTGCTCGGACAGAGTGTGACCGCTCGGACGGCAGATTCCCGGCCCTCGGCGCTTGGCGTACGGATTATGTCGATCGTTCCGCTTGTCGCACTCTTCCACCATCAATTTGGATGAGCGTGATTGAAACATCACGTGTACCATATTTTCAGTCATCGAGAGTTACTCCAATGCAGTTATCAGGTTTGTTTCTCGCGACCACCGCCAGGGTATTATTTCCGGCTTCTGGTTGGTCACATTCGAATTTCTGAAGACGCCCTGGGACACGCCCAGCCAGCTTTCGGCCAATGGCGCCTCCGCATTTGTCTCCTATACTTCCCAACGAATGGCCAAACTCTCTACATATACGGCTCTGCGCTCGGCATGAACCATCTAGCCAGCAACTATCAGTCGAGTGCCAAGAATACGCACAATGGCCAGGTTGATCTGGATAGATGCGTGGTCCTTCGCATGGATGATGCGGTTGCTCGTCGAGCTGAAACGAGACACGGAACTTATCAGTGACAGCGCAATAATTTTCGATAATCCACTCGGGCTGGGAACCGGTAAGGCGAACAACGTCCAGAAGGAACCACGTGCACTTACCACTTGCGCGGGATGTAGAGATCCACGTATTCTCCGGCTTCGTTCTGCATGATCGGCTAATCTGGAAAGATTCCGCAATCAAATCACTCGACTGAAGCCTCGATGATGGGGTCAGACGTTACAAAAAAATAGTGAATGTTCCAAGAGGCATACCTGTAGACAGCTCACACGAATGGCGTCCAGATGAGAAAGAGGAGAAAACGTATTCGCTGCGGCGCTAAGACAGGCTGCAAATTTTAGTGCTTTAGTGGAGCCACTCCCGAACACCACACAAAAATGTGCCTCCGCTCACTGCTGTAGCACTAATGTCACCAGCGATGTTTGAACATGCGCTTAATGTGATTCATTGATAACAGTTATAATAAAATTCTAAATTGTACAATATAAAAAATAATAAAATAATATATTGTTTTATATATGATTTTTATGTTATGCTATTATATTTTATGTTTTATTTTGTAATCGCTAGCGCTAACAGTGTCAACTTGTGGTAGCCCAAGTAGTCTAAATTATGGTTGCCTCTTTCCAATGTCAAGCGCTTTAATGCATACTCTATGCTTGAATGATGCCAAGAAAAATACTATAATGACTAAAAATGTTACTGCATTCCAACGCAATAAAGTTTACACAGAATATTGCTTTTAGTTTTGGCATAATTGGCAATTATTGTGTTGTCACTACGGTTGCAGCACTTATCATGATTGCTGCGGTGACTGCTGTCAGCCGTCGCTCGTGGATTTGTGTTTGGTGTCTGCTCTGCAACCGCTGTATCTGCTACCGTAGCACGTGTGCTACGAGCGATTCCCTTTCAAGATGGGCAAGCCGAAGAGAATCGGAACGAAAAAGTCAGAGTGCCTTCAACAAGGGACCCACAGCTTAAACCCAGGTATGAAAAAATTACCTCTTCCAAACTCTTCGCAAGACATGTCGCGGAACAACACGAAGCACGCGACCGTGGTCGATTTGCTGACCGCAGAGTCATCGACTTCGAAAGCTGTCATTGATTCTAGCTTCGCGTAGCGAAAGACATTGTCAGTTTGCTTGTACTACCAGTATTCATGGTCGCGTGAGTCTGCCAAAGTAAATACTGTAATTACAATTACCTTTGCCCGGGTAAAACCAAATGAATTGCGCGATCTACCTGAAGCGAAGAAACAAGCATATGAAGGGAGCGTTTTTACAACTGCTAGAAAATCTTATCATTGATCTAGTTTTCAGGGCACTTTCTGTGGTGTGACACTTGCCATACTGCCCACGTAGTCTCCTATTCATTGGAGCCGCCAGGGAGTCGCAGGAGTGGTTAGCGTATTTTCCGCTCTGTACCCGGTGTAACCGTGCCGTTTCCCCAAAAAAGCACCTTTGTATAAGCCGCACTTGTAGTATTTATAGCGGCGGGCCTTGATAACCCCGCATATGTAGGGTTCGCCCGGTTGATCTTACTCTAAAACGAGTCAGAAAAGTCACTCTCCTCACATAAAAACCTCAAACTTTCCACGAATGTGCATTGAGGTGGTGCATTTTACCTTATAAAATGTCAAAGCTTAGTTCTCGTTCTGTAAAACAAAATGAGACCAACTAACTTGCTAAAATCTTGACGTGATGTCGAATGGTACTGTACCAGCCACCAGTGCTTTGTACCTTCTGCAGCATACATTTCGTAGAATTTGTTCTCGGCAAGCTTTTGCCGAGAAGAACAAATTCGTTGGTGCCCAATGTATGCTGCAGATGGTTTGGGCAGAGGAGCACGGTACGGAGCAATGGCGACTGATGTGCCATCAATGCAAGCCCTGTATAGACCATTTCATCAGACAGAGAAGAGAGACTTCCCTCGAACCAAAATGCATGCTTACCCTTTCCCTCGAAACGTCGTCTGCTCCTCCAAAGGCACTGTTAGAAATGGCCAGGTTAGAACTTGGGCAGCGTAGGGATGTAAGCCTTTCCGGCAATATTAAACCGTTTTACAAGTTTAAGGGGCCTGCAATCATATTTAAGCGTCTACTTTTTTTTTGCGGTTTCCACATCTCTTGGGGTTCGGGCAAGCCAGCGGGCACGAGAGAGTAACTAAATATCAGTGCGTCATATTTTAACCGGACGACACGGAAACCTCCTCCACCTACGAGGGCGACCCGCGTTGCTGAAAGCGCGCGATATACGACGTTTTTGGTCCTGGGCTTACTTCTAATCAGAACCGCTAAAAGCTTTTTTTTTAGTCGAGATACAAAATATAAGTGTTGCAAACCGTTTCAGTTATGTATAAAAGTAGTTTTTGTTTAGTATTTTAGATCAGAAAAGAAACATATGCAGTTTATAAAGTACGTAAACAAGAAATGACCCTTCGACATACCCGCCACCAAGTGGCGGAAAAAAACGACGCATACCTAGAAAGGGCTAGTGGGATGAGGCGCCGACAAACAGCAAGCGTAGAAAGGTTTCGGATGTATGTGGCGACGCTGCGGTCGAGGATCCGACCGGTTCCGAGTGTTCCAAAGGCCTTCGCAAGCAGGTTTGTCGTGCGGTTTGGCCGTTTGGCGGTATGGCAGTGCAAAGTGGCTCCCGTTCTGAACCGATCTTTACCCCGTGTTTGCTGTTGTTTGTGACTAATGAAGTGCCATGCCGAATTAGTGTTTTAATCGCTGAGCCAATGCCAATGCGAGCCGCCCTGGCTGCCCGCTTCATACAGCCTATCCAGAACATGCTCTAGTGGCGCCCTCTCGAGCCGTCGACACGGTGTGCGGCTGCCGTGGCGCTCGCTGAGCTCACCACCTCTCCTCTAGTTCTCGGCCACTCAAGCAACCAAGGATGTCATAAAGGAGTTTATTTTTTGCTTGTTTTTGTCATCTTAATTTGCCTATAACTTTTAAACTAGAGCAAAATTCGAGAAAAGAAAAGTTTCGATTAAGTTACTATGTTCAGTGCGCTCAGGTTCGGTGCAAATTAAAAACCAGTAAAAAATCAGCAGAACCCATCCTTGGGAATGATTATCTACGTTAATGCGAATAGCATCAAACGGTGCGGAGTTATGCGCAGTCTCTCGCTCGTCAGGTGGCCGGCACACTCTCAGGATACGCCAGCCCACTCTTGAGGCGATTCTAAATTTGTTGGACACCTCTCGCAGCCCTGCGCACGGATCTCGGCAGCCCAGCACGTGCGTTTGTGTCACTTAGGAAGGCGAGCAAAGCACGCGCCATACGCACAAACACTCAAAATGGTACCGACCAGACTTTCTGGCGTTCCTCAGTTGTGTCTCAACTGCAACGGCATTTAAACGGCTGTTTCTATCTTTGCTACAGGACGCGCTTTTGCCAGCGCTGTCACAGTTGTCGGTGCAGCGCTTATGCACGGGCCATTCCGGCCCGTGAGGCTGAGCACGGCCGTCGCATCACCCTCTCCCCCGAGCGCGGGAGAGGTGAGCTAGGGGCCGTGCTCAGCCTCACGAGAGCGGAATGAGCCCTCGTGCACGTGAACGCACGCGCACCGGTAGCTATGACAGCGCTGTAAAGCGCTGGGCCCATGGTAAAGAGCAGCAAACAAGCGTTTAGGAGTGCGTTGGAATGCGACTGCCTTCATAGCTCTGTGGTTAGCGCGGCTCTGCCTGCTGATCAAAGCGGTCAACGGTTCGAACCCCGCCGGCGCCGGTCTTTTTTATTTATTTATCGACCCGCGGCGTAAGAGGCTAGATAGCCAGACAGATAGATAGATAGATACATAGACGAAAAGTGCGTGAAGTAGCCAGAGAATGCTATTCGCATTAAAGTCCTTGCAGGCCCCTTAAAGGGCAACTCCGCTCAATTCCGGAAAAATTTAGGCTTACATGTGATTCCATTTCACAAAGTACTACTCAACAGCTCTACGTCTTCGGATTCGCGAAATGTTGAATATTATTTGTGTAATCTTAATTTAAACATCAGCCGATACCGAAACCGAAACTTCGGTTGCGTCAGGCAACATTGGTCCCGTGTCCTCAGAGTCATGGCCACGTCACGTCGAACCACGTGGTCTTGTGACGTTCGCAGGCGCGAGGTACAGGACACGCGACGCGGGCAGGTCGCTTCGCATGGCGTGGACGGTGATGGCCCGGGGGAGAGGGGGAAGGGGAGAACACGAAAGAGGAGAGGGGGGAGCGGAGAAACCGGACTTGCGATAAACGCGCAGGGCAGCGCAAACTAGCGCATCCGCGTTACGGTGATCACGTGGACGCCGTAGAGCCAACACCGGGAGGAGAAACTCATGACGTCATCGTTCAATTTCGCTCCGAGAAGTAAAAACAACCAAAACGTGAGAATGACGTAGTCATGCCTTTGGCGTAGTGGTTCAACGTTGGCCGCTCCAACCCCGTCGCATTGACTGCGCTGACGATTGCGCCTCACGTCGCACGCTAGAGTTGGCAGATTTCGGCGACTTGGCTCGTTTGAAAGTTTGCTGGCCAGTTTATTAAATATATAGACGGAATTAGATCGTAATATTTGACATGGGGTCTTCCTATATGATACTGAAGAGGGCTGCATAGTTTTCTAAATATCAAAAATGAAGCGGGAGTTGCCCTTTAATGGCTAGTTTCACGTACCTTGTCATATTCGAAAACAGAATTGCTCCAGACAGCATTGGCTGTCATTGGTTGTGCAGATAACAGAGAAGAACAAACTCTGAAACGGTGTGCGCGACGCAGGCTGTCACGCGAAATAAATGTGGATGTGGCACCTTTCACCTTTTTGCTGCAGCGGTTCCATGCCGATCCCAACCTGCACCACCTGTAATTGTTGACTTTAAAGCTAAAAAAGAGCTCACTTTTGAAAAAAATTACGCCTGCTAGCACCATTTTTTCTTCTCTTTATAGTGGCCAGTGTACGATTGCAAGGCTTGTGCTGACGTTTATGCCGGATTAAAGCAGAATTGTAAGCGGAGTGTCAGCATTGATCTTGAACAAAACAGTTGTATGGCAGGCTAGATTGATAGTTTATTAACTATATTTATTCTCGGAGTAGTAATTAGCAGGGGACGCTTGTAGAAAACAAGACTATGCTAACAATTTTGAAGCTGCCTGACATGTACCATTGGATCAATTTTAGAGCTTGTTTTCTTGCGTTAATCATGCAGCTAACGTATCAGTACGCTGGAATAATTTACAGAAAAATGTAGAGCAACACCCGCATAAATGAAGTCGAAGATGCAAAAGAGCTGGTTGGAAACAGCCATTGTAACCCTGGAATGTGGGGAGGAACAGCACAAAAATATGAACACCGAATTCCAAACACCGCTATATTTTGTGTCTCGCAAACCTACTTTTATTCATCCCCACCAGCAGAGGAAGCACTTCCTGAAAATCAAATACTGTAAACAATCTTAATTTTTGCACAAACCTAATTTTGCGAATTTCGCGAATCGCCTACAGTTCGTGAAAATAGGTCCCGCAAACGAATCTCGTGAATGTAAAGACATTAACCTAGGCTGATCCCACCACGTTGCACAAATTAGAACCCGTAGAATTATTCCAAAACTTCAGCTTTGACCTAAAGTCAAAGCTGAAAGGGGCTTGCAACTACTTTGAGATGTGGAGCATCCCTGCTCGGTCTATGTCCCGCGGCGTCGTAGTGCGCACTCACGCTTCGCATGCGCAACTCGCCTCCTTCCCTCTCCAACAGCTGCTGCGTCTCTCCGCCTGTTCCCCTCTACCAGCTGCGTGCACTTCGCGTGCGTTCGCTCTTACTCACACCGCGCGCGCATGGCGTGCAACTCTCCTCCTCTAGACCCCTTCCTCCTGGCGGTGAACATAAGCAGCGGTAGCGCTCGCTGCCGCCGGAGAGTGAAAAAGGAGGATAAGTTTTGGGCGCAGCGCGGGTCGCAGCGCCCACGCCAGGGCTTTCCAGTCGGGGTGGGCTTTCCCACAACCTGCGGCTGTCATCTGCTCAGCGGTTACCGGCCGCTCAGTGCCCGCTCGCAGCCCAACCTGGCCGGGCCAAAAGAAATCAGTCAAGAAGGGAATAAATTAATTACAGCGACAGTCTGTGCGTGCATAATCTCACAGGAGTAACAATTTGGAAATGATGCAAACATAAGCTGCAGACAGTTTATGCTAAATCTAAAAGAAGAGATCTATCGGGGGCTGGCGCGGGGAGAAACCGACGCGACGGAAGAAGGGAGAACAGAAAATGAAATGCAGGCGGCTGGAAAAGATTGTTAGACTACAGCCAAGGCAAGCGATAGCTGTACCACGAGTTCAGGCGCTGTTGACTCATGCACTTCACTCCGTTCTTCCGGCTGAAGCGTGATGGAAGCAACAGTCCCGTCAGTTAGTGGGCTGCGAAGCAAGCGTCAGCACCACCCCACAAACTAACAGCAACGCTATCAGCCCATCTGAAGACAAAGCTGCGCAGCGAAGGGCACGCGACGCTGAGCGCAAACGCCCTGAAGCGAGCGGCAGCACTTCGAACCACGGCAACGATAGGGCGCCCATTCGCAAGTTAACAACGTAATAACACGCAAGTTAACAACGTTACTAACAACGGCAGCCACACCGTTAATAAACACCGGGTTAATAACGATCCGCGATGTCTCGTGCATCACCCCATGGTTGCCCTTCGGGAAGATGGAGTAATTTTTTTGTTTGACTGGTTTTAATTTGCACCGAATCTAAACGCATTGAACGTAGTAACCTAACAAACTTTTCGCGAAATTCGCTTTATTTTAAAAGTTATAGGCAACTTGAATTACAAAAACAAGCAAAAAATAACCTCCTTCATGACGTCAGAGGTCCTGGCTTGAGTGTAATGTGGAACTAGATGAGGGTAGTGAGTCTACCGAGTGGCTCACGGCTGCCGCACTGTGATCGCATTTGCCCGAGAGGCGCCACTAAAGCGTGTGTTGGATAGGCTGCATGAAGCGGGCGGCCAGGCGGCTCGCTACTGCAATTACATCGCTGCGCGATTAAAGACTATTCCGGCAGAACACTTCCATTGGCCAATACGATCCATGCAAACACGGGGCAAAGATCAGTACAGAACGGGAGCCACTGCGCGCTACATACCGCCAAATGGCCCTTTCTACGCCTCCGGACCGCTTGTACGGCACCGCCATCCCGATCAGCGCTTTCTATTATCAGCGCCTGCTCGCCTTTTTCAGCCGGGGCCGGCTATGGCAGGTATGTCAGACGGGTCATTTCTTGTTTCCGCATACTATAAACTGCATTTGTTTCTTTGCTGATTCTAAAATACTGAACAAAAACTACTTTCACACCTAATTGAAGCGGTTCGCAGCCGCCTATATTTTGTATCTCGACTAAAAAAAAAGCTTTTAGCGGCTCTGACCAGTAGGTGAGCCGAAGACCAAAACTCACATTTTGCACACTTTCGGTACCACGGGTCACCCTTGCCGGTGGAGGAGGTTTCCGCTGGGCCGTCCGATTAAAATATGACGCACTGATATTTAGTTAATTTCTCTCCGTGCCCGCTGGCTTGCCCGAACCCCAAGAGACATGGAAACCGCTAAAAAGGTAGACGCTTAAATCTGATTGCAGGGCCCCTTGAAGTTTTGTCAAAGCTGAAGACTAAGTCGTTTACAGTATTCGAGAAAACTCGAATTTCAAAAGATCACAATTTCAGCCAAGGCTAACAGACGGAACCCTGCAAGAACTACCACACAATGGCACCACATGGCACCTGGCAGGAAGAAAACAAAAAAAAGGCTAAAAAAAAAGGAAAAATAATCTTTCCCTTTCCTCCCCCAAAATGAAAAAAATTAAAAAAAGTAGCAGTTGTTGCGAAACCTGCACATTGACGAAAGCAATGTGCCGGTGCCAGCCATGCCACAAAGAAAGGTGCTCTCAACATTTAAATTTATGCTAATGCGATAAATAAATTCCACAATATCAAGTCCTGAGGAGATAACAAAATTCAAAAGAGCCAAGTGCCGATTTCCGGCAGTACCAGTGCGCTGCGCAATGAACACTCCGTCCAGGTAACAGTCTCCGAACGGTGGTCGGTCAGCCAGACTGCTCTGGCGCTCCCAAGTACCCGGATGAAGCGTAGAGCGTGCACATTTGATAAAATGGCCCACTTAAGACTCCCGAAAACAACGTCTATAAAGAGTTCCCAACTGCTCCATCGGGGTAACGTGATTCTTGGGCTGCAATTGCAATGCGAGCTGTGAGTAGGTGACACGAGGCGTCCTATCGTTTGCAAGCGCCTCTGCCTTTCCGCCTGCTTTCTTTTCGCCACACAACGACGCAGTGCGAGCACCCTTGCAACCAATTTCCACAAAAGGCGTCCGCTATTAAATTTCAAACTTCCCCCATGGCTTTAAATGAACCGTCTCTTCAATCTAGACTCTGTAAGCGGTGAATGCAACTTGTGGGAGCCAGCTCCCGAGGAGCGCTGCAAGCAGACGACCGGGTCGTCTGCTTTCGAGCCAATACGTCGTCTGCTTGCTGTGCCTGTGATGATGCCACGAGTTTAACCGTTGCGAACTTGGTCCTCCACGTTGTTGTCCGCTGTTGACCCTGACAGGTCCGTTGGCCTCATTTCTCGCAGTAAGGAAGCTACGCCTTGTAATTTCGTAAGGTAAAATGCAACACAAAAACACCTTTGGGAAATAGTGATATTTCTATGCCTCGGGATTTCTGACAGCCTGTAATGACCATGTCCAAGAAATATAAGACAGTAAAAAGTATGTTATTTATTTTGAATGAAAGGAATGTAAAACTGTTTCTTTAGTATGGTTTTATAATTTCTCGTGTGAAACTTCAAAGCTTGATTTACCCTCTTTGTGAAGAAAAGAGGGCTTGCCGCAACCCATCATCCTTGGATGACTTGGCCGTTTGTTGATTCTCTATTTGTGCAACTCCAAAGACTATGAAGTATATTTTGTTTTCACATTGCGGGCAAAATATAAATTATGCACAAATGAAACTGCCCGCGGACCTTAACAAGAGCTTGTAGAATTCATGAGGAGCCAATGGCCGTATTGCATAGAAGAACCCCGATGAACGACGGAGCTCTGAGTATGATGTATTTCGTTTGAAGGTTCTATAAATACATAACGAAGCTCCCGTAACCACATTTTTGTGTTGGTCGTAATCTAACCGGTCGGGTCTAGCCACCTCAAGCACGACCCCATCCCAGCTTGCAGAGGCTTTCATAAATTTGATTTAGCCATTGTAGCTCCTTATAGGGAAGGAGATCTAACCTCTGCGCACCTAAGTGGCTCACTTTAGAACTACACCCATGGGGACAACATCAACGGCGCAGCGTTTGGAGGGGTCTCGTGTTTTGCCGTCGCCTGTAGTTACTCTGGCCTGCGTGAACAACGCAGCATGCGTTGTGCATGTGACAGCACCTGCTCAGCACAAAAGCCGTAGCAGGCCAAGCTCGTATCCTCCGACGACTGCTTTTGGGAGAGATCCAAATTGTTGTCCTGCCAACATCGCTCCGTTTATTGTCGACACTTTTTACGTTACGTAAAGAATCGAGTCCACTGGCCTAGTGTTGAGTAAACACCGAGCTTTGGGGAAAAGAAATGGGAAAGAGCACCCCTATAGTTTGATCTCATCGCCAATACTCCAAATGTTGTAAAAGAATCTAGCACAACGTCCTTGCTTTCGGAAGGTGTCGGTTAGGCTCGTGTACCTTTGTCCACACCCAAGACATTTCTGATAGAAGTATAGAGTGCAGCATAGCGCATCACCCGAGAGAGGGAGGAAGCCTGCTGATGGAGTGGAGCGACCCTCTCGAACCAGCCGGCAATCTCGTGGTTTCGGGATCTGGCCCACAAACGGTACGGCGAGAATGGAGTTAGTCGATAGCAGGAACAAGCAGTTCCTTCTGGAACTCTCTTTTGTGCGATGCCGCGCCGACCCCTCCCAGTTCATACCTCCTCGTGTCTTGTTCGTGGCTTTTGATGTGCCATAAATGTCTCTGACGACACTTCTTGCTGTGGTGTTGCCTTTTCAGTTGCTCAGCCGTGCGTTAGGGACCACGGTTCGACACAGTCTTTGAGGAACGAAATTCCAGGCTCCACGTGCTGTTGCAAGGGTAGATGAGGCGGTCGCCGTGTTGTCGGCGCAACTTTGCTTCGTCGCGAGGGTAGTTATAATTATCGTGTAGCTGTTGCAATTACTGGTGCTGAATGTACTTTCAGTGAAAGTAAGAAATTAAAATTACAAATTTTTAGTCCTCTTTCAGGTTTCAGTAACACGCATTGTTGGACGTAGTAATTGCGGTAGTTGCACTGTTAGCCGAGTCCGAGTGCTACCGTCTTTCTTTATGGCTCGTCTTTCTGACGGTCCTTTCCTTCCCCAGACCGGCCCAAGAAGGGAAATGACAACAGCATGCGGGACAAGGCCACCATCAAGCGACTGCTCATGTACAAGAACTCTAGGCCCTACAGGTGGGTGCACTTAGGCCACGAATCACAGGGATTGATTGTGGATGGTAGATTTGGTGGACGTGTATTAACAAGTAGCACGAGAGGCACTGATCTATGTAGGAGTGAGAAAAAACATTGAACTAAATTTTAAGTTAAAAAGCATCTTGAGATAGTTTGGTACTTTTCTTATAGCAGATCTAGCACCCTGAGCGTGGTTTTTCAATTATTCGGATATAATTTGACCCCTAGGTCTCGAGTTTGGACGGCGTTTCCAATTGCTCGTCTTTCTACGGGTCCGTGGAGTTTCGTGAAAATAGACGCATCTGGCGATTTTCTCCACACTGGCTTCTCCGAACCCATGTTCACCCGTTGGGTTCTCCGAGCGATCCGATTGGTTGACTGTGCTTCGATTTGTCGACAGAGAAAACCTTCTCGTAGCGTGACGAAATGATTCTGGACCGGGTAATCTAAGGACCGTGCAAGTGGCAGCCCGTGTCCGGCTACGCTTGTTTTCGTCGATGCGTTGTCGTGAAAAACGCTTTCACTCCTTGAGTTGCGGCCCTCGAGCATCGTGCGGCTGCTTGAAGGCTGCATCGATCGTTCATTTCTCTCGGATGTGCAACAAAGCGGTGGATGTCCGTGATCTCTTTGTTATAGTGTGGAACCTAGCTCTGCTCTTAAAGCGTCTTATCTATTCTTTTTTATTTATTTTGTTTTGTCTTCAGCTTTGCCTCGTGGCTGTTTCTCGTGTTCCCCATCCGTACAATAACATCCCTCTCATGTGGCCGGCAATTCACATTTAGGTGCGGGTCTTGTTTTATGGTGCCGTTGCTGGCACCATCGTAAAGTGGGAACTTTCGTAAAAGATTTTTTTAGACGTGTTGAGCTTTGTTCCTCGGCAGGGCGACAAACGGTGCTACGCATTCTTGCGCTATTGTAACGGTAAGTTTCCAAAAGAAAGGAGCACGAGGTCCCTGCTAGAGGAAATCTTTGGGGTTTTGCTGATAGCTAGCCTCAGCTGCTTTGTAACATGGAGCATCAGAGAAATTTGAATAACAGACTTTATTAACTCGGAACGTTTTGGGAGGAGGCTTTCCTACTATAAATGTGTACAAGCTAAGGTTGTAGAACATTTTTGTATCGGGTATCGGAAGAGCAGAGAGAGAAGAGACAAAAAGACAAAACAAACGTGTCAAGTGACGCTGATTGCTGCGCCATTTGCGCCAAAGTGCTTACCTTGCCAGATCCTGCTACATTTTGCCGAAATGTGATCAGTTTGCACCAACATTGCACCAAAACGTAATTTCACTTCATTAATACTGAATATATAATAGCCGAGGCCCCGCTATAGAGCAGGATCGTTAAGGTAGGCCTATCAAAATTTTCAGAACTCTCGATTCTCGCCTCTAATAACATACTACCAGTAATATCCCGAAATAGCCCGCCTAAAATCGAGAGAACATTGGGTGACAATAAGCAGTGAGCTAACTTTCAGTGTGCAATCAAGAAAAGTTGGAAAAAATGCTATTTTTACATCATGTGTGCCAAGCTATTGTCAAACATAGTTATCGCGGCGAGGGGCAACGGAGCAAAGATGACCGGACTTCCCAGTCAGCAAAGTTCGCTTAGATCCCACCATAGCTAGCTAGACGCATTTAGGCCGAGGTCATCATTATTCCGAACGCTACAATTATTAGGCCATCTTTCGGTGTTTAATAGAAAATAGCGAATCCAGCCAAAAATAGGGGGCGGGTTACCTTTCGGGGGTGGGGCGTTTCTCAGGATTTTTCGGCACTCGATTGGATCTTTTTATCAAACACCTACTGTACTCGGAAGTCGCTCATGTTTTCTCATGTTTGTGGTCTGTTCTGGTCGGTTAGGAAGGTAGCTTAGTTGGGTGCACTTCTCACTGCACACTGGTGCATTGCAGTGAAGCGAGAACTGTGGAGTGGACGTTGCGATTTTGTGTATCTTGCTTCGCTGCAGTGCAGCTGTATGCTAAGGGGAAGGCACTCTTCCAGAGCAAGACATTGCACACACAAGCGTTAGATATACAAAAAAGAAATAAAAAAATAACTTTCTAAGTTTTGATGTAGCAACCCTACCTTGCAGTAAACAGTTTTGAATAAGACTGTGGCTAGTATATATGATAGATGATGGATGAAGAGTAAATCAAAAATAAAATATAAAATATTCTAACAATTTTGTTTTATTTTTCAGACTAGAGATTCAGCGAGGGTACTTGAGTATTGCGGGAAGATTTATATGGGCGGCTCTATTAGCTTGTATGTTTATGTCAACTCTCCTGTTTCGTTGTCACCTTTAGATTGGTTCCATCTGTGCAACGGCACAGGGAACGGAATAAATTAGAACTAAATTTGCTCCAGCAGAGGATGGAAACTTGGGTGTAACCTTAAAAGGGGCACACATCAAAATCAATATTTTTTTTTATTATCCGAAACGATTGAAAACGATGCCGAGACATTACCCTCAAAATTCGAAACTTGAGAATTCAGTATTTGTGAAGTAAAAAAACAATTTCCAAATGCCGAATTCGAAGTTCCCGCGCGATCCGCGCCGGTGCGTTGACGTCAAATATTGCGGAGTCCTGAGAGTCCACTTTCTTTCACGACTCCGTGCTGTTGCCATCGCGACCCAAAGCGAGGAGGAAAGGAGCGGCAAATGAGGGCGCCGGCGGACCGAAAAAAAAACGGTTTTGAGCGGTGTCGCCTGCCCAGGCAGCATGTTTTCCAAGGGAGGATACAAATCTAGGAGACGACATCACACCGGACTCCGATTTTTGGTATTTCAAAAAGAAGGGCCGTAGTGCGTTCGCAATTGCGTTAAAAAACATGTTTTACGATTGCCGTTATTAAATGTTATAAAAATGTCGCCTACAAAGCTTCTAAATTTCATGATTTTTGACGTCACGAATCAAAAGAAGCGAGGAGGCGAAAAGCGGCAGAGGAGAGCGCCAAAAATAAAAAGCGCGCGCGCGTGCGAACATTTTTTTTTTGCGATGCGTGTTTTTTTTTTGCGTGTTTATGACTACAATTTGCATCGTTTTAGACAATAAAAAAAATACGACCCTTGGGGTGTCAGTGCCCCTTTAATGAGTTTGACTGGATTGTTGCTAATTACTTTTTATATGCCAGTTTTTCTTGTCACAAAATTATACATATAAAATGTAATTGATGTTATTAATTTAATGACAAAAGCTTTTTTTAACCTGAATTCTTAATTGCAGTTTTGTTAACACTTTAGTGAGATATCAGTTTGAGTGCTCAATATTATTCTGTTCTAACATTATATTCCTGGAATATAATATTGTTTACCTTTGACCCTGTATTTGAAATAACCAGTTCTTACTGTCCTTCAAACTCGGCCTATTGTTGTCGTGCCTGGCGTTTCTACACGCAACTCAACACCTAGCTAGTTCTGTGTTTGAGGCGTTGGAAGATATCGAACCTGCCGTGCAGTTGATGCTGACAGAAGGTTGCACAGAAGTGGGAAGGCAAAGTAGACAATGTCTTTAGATGGATAGGCCGAGCACACCCTGGAAGCCCCCTAGAGCAGTGGTTCTCAAATAGGGGTCCACGGACCCTTTGGGGTTCCGCAAGGGCCTTTTAGGGGTCCGCGAAGCCCCGCCTCATCAGTCAAGCCCGACAATAAAAGTTATATTTTGTTTCAGATTGAGCAGAAACGTTTCAATTTCCGGTTGAGTTTCCTGGTGCGTATGTCAATGAGAGAAGTCTACTTCTTCACACCAGCCCTTACTTATTTCCACTACTCTACTCAAACTACTGTAGTTTAACTACTTTTCCGAGTAACTTGGTAACTTTCAATTACAACTTTATTTGGGTAATTAGTAGTTTAACTTAACTACATTTTTCAGGTAACTTCTACTCAAATTACCAACTACTTTCGAAATCTAGTGCTAATTTTTCACCACAAAAGTTTGAGCGCAGAAATAAATAAGACGCCGGCAGATGAAGTGACATTTCCGAGCAAGGGGCCTCCTCACATTCCGTTCCCACGAACTTATACTCGGCAGCCGTAAAAACTGCATCACAAGCGTCCTTGGGCCAAGGTGGCGACGAGCAGCCAAAACATAACACCGGCGCGCACGAACGCAGGAACAGATGCTTAACAAGCCTTGGTCGGGTATTGACCTAATCCGGTAATGCACGCAGGCGCCGCGCTTCCAGCTGCAACCGTGAAAGACGGGGACACTCCGAGGGTTGTTGTTGTTTTCATGTTGTCTGCCTTTAGTGAGTTCTGACTCAAGCGGTTTGGGGGTTCCGCGGGTAGGCCGTAGGCGCCACTGGAATGACCTCGCAGCTGGGCGCCTGTTCCCATGGTCGCCTCGTCGTCAGCGCATACTCCCTTGCAAAGCCGGACTCCCCCGCGCACAAACGCAGACACGGATAATCCGTTCATGGGAGCACCTTCCCGCTTCGAACGGCAACTGTACGAGCGACGATGCTTGTTCACGTAATCTTTCGCGTCCTTCCGATACCGTAGTCGCCGGAGAGGATTGCGAGTCACCCTTGGGAGATCCTTTTGTTGGACCCGGCGTCAGCGGCGAAGTATACTGCGTTTCATCTTTTGTTAAACCAAAACAATTTTTTCTTCAGTAGCGTAGCACTAGCACCGCAACGAAACGCGCAGTCGTCCGGATGATCTCATCGTCGTGGCGCGAGACTTGAACCCTTGACGGTCAGGTGCACTCGCTCAGCGTACTCTCCGAACGTCGTGGGAATAAAGAGGGGGCAGTCATAACAATCTCAACTTGCCTCCCCAAAAAAAAAAAAAAAGTATAAGTTTTTTTTTTTTTATAAAAGATTTTCTTAGCAAAGGCAAACCTCACATGTTTCGTCATGGACACCGAAGATGCTGACACTCGCTTTCCCGACCCTGAACAGCTTGTTTCTGAAATTCAACGCTGCCGTTCCCCCCAGCGCGTCGGTGGAACGTCTTTTTAGCTTGGCTGGGAACGTCTTTAGGAGGAAAAGGGGAAAACTCTCTGATAAGGACTTTGAAAGTCAATTGCTTCTGCGAGTGAATAAACTATTTTGGTGAAAACGCAAGCCATAAAATGACTGCATTTATTTTAGGCTCGCAGGGGTTTTCACGGATCAAAACTGCTGTTCATTTTGCTACCACAAAAATATAAAAAGTAACTTCGAAAGTAACTTCAAAGTAACTCGCTACTTTTTTACAGTAGTTAGTAGTTTACTCAATTACTATTACAAATGCGTAATTTCTACTCTACTCCAATTACTTTTGGCGTCTTATTTCCACTTATTAAATCCTAATCATAGTTAACTTTTACATCTTTCTTTACCTCACCACGAACGGGGTCCCCCATCATCGCCGCCGATCCAAAGGGGTCCGCTGAACCATCATTGGTTGAGAACCACTGCCCTAGAGAATACATGTAGTTTTTGAAAAATTCTCATGCGATAACTGCTGCACATTCCTTTTCGAAATTTTTACTTTAAAGACATTGTCACGTTATTGAGAAATTCAACTGCACAAGTATACAACTACCATACTTTTTTTTTTATATTTAGAAAACAATTGTGAAATTGGTCAAAATCGGCTGTTTTGGCATTTTTGCATTTGAAGATGATTTGTAAAGGTCCTCTTGATCACAAATAAAAAAGGTCTCCCGCTCCGTGTCTTCTAAATTTATGACGGAGCCAAATGATATAATAAATAATCAATATAAGTGTTTGTGTTCCTTAACTGAAGCAAAAAAAAAAAAAGAAATTGGTGTTTGTTTTTTTTTGTTTTTTTATCTTTCTGCTTTCCTTGAAATGGCACTCACTGTCCATGAAGAGGTCGTAACGTAGTCCGGCAGCTTGGCTTTCTTCTGGGTGTTTCTCCGCACGCGCAAGCGCCGTTTCAGTCAGCGTGCTGGGTGCATCCGTGAGTTCTGTCTCGCTTTCCCGGACCACACGGGGAAGAAGGTATTCGGGACCTCTTGTGGCGCGAAAACCCTTCGCTGGAGCTGAAGAAGTTGCAATGTGACTAACTTATTTGCCACGTATTGTACGAGGGCGTCTATAAAGTTCGTATTATCGGCACAAAAAATTGAAAAAAACGGAACAAAACAGGCATCAACATGAGCGCGCGTCCCTCTAGTTTCCGCACAGTATAAACATTGCATGCTATAATAGCCCGGAACGCCGCTGGGGAGTCGAAACAAAACTGGCACCGCCCGTCAATGCCAAGCACATGCAGTGATCCGTTTTTTTCATTTGAAGGGAAGCAATGCCAAGGATATTCATTCCAATCTGGGAACGCTGTTCGGGGACAACTCCCCAGTTTAAGACACTTTGCTTAAATGGCGCAGACGCTTCCAGTGTGGCCAAATAAGAGGAAAGCATTTCAAGGACGGCGACCATGTGATTGCTGAAGTGGAGCGATTTCTGAACACTCAAAACGAGTTCTATAACAATGGCCTCCGGCATGTGGTGCATCACTAGAAAAAGTGGGTAACTTTTGGGGGCGAACATGTAGAGAAAGTCTCAACTCCTACTCGAGTTTGATTGCTGAATCTCTGTTCCTTCGTGACAATAATACAAACTTTATGAACGCCCCTCGTATGCAGGAGGAGCTACTGTCAAGTAATACATGGATAGAAGCGTTGGTATCAGTAAGATCAATGTAGCTAAAACAAGTGTGCGGCACTTTGCAACACAACTGTGTTCACGTGCACAGCTAAGAAGACAGCACGTCATTTACTCTGATGAATACAAACCCTTTTTCTACAGTAGCCTCCACACATCCGAAAAAGCAAAAATCAGAAGGGCTATGAACAGCCCTGACGCACACCGTACGAGCTGCGATGTGAAGCCCTGGGCTTCTGAACATTTTAAAGCTTTTTAATACAAAAAGCAACTTTGAGGCACTCTTATTCATTAGAAAAATCACTCACAAAAACATCATACGCGTTTCTTTAATAAATAAACCGTTTTTAATCGGCATGGATGTGAACTAGCGTAGCCACTTTGTGCTTTGACATAGCACGTCGTCTGCTTGCACCCTACCAGTCCCGTCACAGGAGGGTGCCCGCGAGATGGCGCCACCAAAACATCTCGTTGCCAATACACAAACTGTGGTGCTGTTGTGGCCACAGGACATGCACAGAAGCTTGACGCAAATTGTGTCTGTCTGTATCCCCACCTTTGCTGTAGTACTGTAATCATGGTTCTACAATGTGTGGAACCTCTGCAGTTGGAGTCCCATAAACAGATGTGGGATACCAGCGTCACGGCGTTCAAGTCGGAATATATGTGTGTTGCGATCATCAAGGAGTGATAAGTGACGCAAAGCGGTTTATTGGGCCAGTTGCTTCATCTTGAAGTTTGTGAAAAAGGCCGAAAAAGAAGAGACAGGTGGAACTAAAGCCATCGGATGAGCTACGTTCCGAGTCGTTTCCCAATTGTCTCTCGGATGCTGCCGCCATTTCGCTGCTTGGTGCCGAGTGGGCGAAAGTTGCGATTCGTCACGATTTGAAAATGCGACTTCCCGACGTTTCGACGGGGGTGTCGGGAAGCTCGGCCAGTGTCATCTTGCTCTGTCGCAAACTGCGGCGCCATTTCTGGAGAACGGAAAAGTGCTTCTCGCGATTTCGGATGAAAGTCCAGACAACTGGAAACAATGATTTTAAAAGCCCCAAAATGGCTGGAATGTCGTCACTCGGCGCAACTTCTTTAGAGGGTCTAGGTTAAACACAAGGTGCAGATACGAGCGCCTTGCGTCGTGCAACCTGTCTTGTCTCCGTCTTTTTGGCTGCTTTTTCGAAATTTCGGTAAGTGATGCTACTTAAATTAGCCGGTATAAAATATTTTTGTCGTGCCGTGTGAAAAATTTTTCTTGGGGACAAATTGAAGCACCAGAGGCACTCTGCCAGCATGAGTAGTTGGCAATTCAGATCGCTCGGAGAACCCAATGGATGGACGCGTATTCAAAGAAGCCATTGGGGAGAAAGTCACGGGATGCATCCACTCTTTCGTATATTTCGTAACGGCCCATGGACTCGTAGCAAAGGCGAATGATTGGAAACACCTCTTATACTTAAGACCAAGGGCCTGCAACCTTCTGGAATATTTAAACGCCACACGAGGGTCGTTTCTGGTAAAGTTTACAGACCAGTAAGTAGCATATCTAAGGACCATGATAGAACCTCTGCAGTAGGTGATGTTTGTGGAATGAGATATATTGTGTAAATAATAATATTAATAATAATATAAGACTTTATTCAGACTTCTTGGCCGATGAGCAAAAGGCAGTCTAACCCCGCTTGTCTGCTTGTCGAGGCTCCTCCAGCCGTACGTCAACACTTTTCAAAGAAAGTGAAAAAAAAAAAAAGTAACACAAACATAAAGGCTTAAAAAAATCAAATCACAATCCTGGAACGCTTATGGGTGCATTTAAATTAATTATACAATGCGCTGGTAAAAAAAATAATAATAATAATTTGCACTAGCTTGATTTTGGTTACGAAGAGTGGAGAGCACAGAATATGTTGCAAATGAGCTGGCCCCATGCTAAGTGTATGTGTGACATCACTAGACGTCGTGGGGTCACATGACTGGCATCACGTGATGTAATGGTGTACATGGCATCGCAGTGTCACATGACAGCATGCAACATAGTGTCATGTCACGTGACATTATGATATAATGTGACGTAATGCCAGATGACACCATGACGTCATGATGTAATGGTGATGTCACCTCAATGTAATGTTATCGTGACATAATCTATATATCGCACTGACATCATGATATGATGGTGACATCATTCTGACTTATGACTTGACATCATGATGAAGTCATAATAATAATAATAATAATCTTTTATTTCTTTAGTGGCCGAGAGCAACTGTGAGGTTTTGATGTGGTGGCACATACACAGAAAAAAAATGGCTCAATGAGACACTGTCCTAGGCATGATACAGCAGCATGTGAAGATCACGCTTGAAGGAAGCAGAGTCACAAAAAATATTGAAAGATGGTGACGCTAAGTCGTTCACTGAAATTTCCATGTGAATTAACGGTGATAGTGTTTCCTTCGAGGACGGGTAGAATTCAGAGTGCTTTTTAAAGACGCGAGCAGGCGCTTGAAAATGTAAAGAGCTTAGCATGTCAGCATTACATTGACCGTGGATCACTTTGTGTAAAAATATAATATCACGCGAGAGTCTATGTGTCAATAAATTTTGTAAGCTTAAAGTGGTATGAATATATTCGTAATCATGATAATAACCTTCTATTAAAATGCCTGTCGTACACAATGCGAACAAACCGTTTCTGTACGGATTCAATTCGTGATGCATTGTGAAACACCAGAGGCACTCTGCCGGTTTGTGATGCCCGGTGACATCATTTTCTGTCATGATAATACGTCACCATTACATCAGGAAGTCATTATGTCACGGTGACATCATGATGATGTGACAGTTCTTCGTGACAGGTCTTTGTGACAATTTTCTCGTAGAATTCAGCCGATAAAACACATTCTACATTAAAACATTCATGAAAAAACCGAACAACAATGTACACAGACACCCATCGCTGCCTGTAGAAGAATTTGGCGTTATACAATAAAACGGGGCAGATGGACAATAACAGCCCCACAACATTAAATAAGGCCTAACAAAAAATATTATATTTTAAAAATAAATTTATTTAACTATGAATAGATTTAGCATTTATAATAAAAAATACCGTAGATGTTGGACACTGGAGTCAAGGTGTTGAAGCTAGAATGCACGAGTGTTGTGACCAACCAGGAGTGGTGGTTGGTTTCTCCTCTATATGCTTGCTTTTGTGAGCCTGTACGTGATTCTGTTTTCTCTTTTTTATTTGTGCACTGAAATGTATTGTTATTGTTGTTAATATTAATATTATTAGTAGTAGTAGTATCATTATCGTAGAAATTCTTGCTCGAGCGACTCCGTCTGAAGCTTGGCGTGGTGTGCAGGGACCGCAAGGGCAAGATAGTGAAGGCGGCCCCGTACCAGTCCTGGGTGCAGCCCGGCGCGGTGGCCCGCGTGGCGCCCAACCCCAAGTGGTTTGGCAACACCAAGGTGGTTACCCAGACGGCCCTGCAGAACTTCCAGGAAGAGCTGGGCAAGGCCATGCGGGACCCCTACCAGGTGGTCCTCCGCCAGTCCCGGCTGCCCGTCACCCTTCTCAACGAGAAGGCCAAGGTGGGCGCCAACTTGATCGACGCTCGCTGTTTGCAACTTTTCCTACGGTCCCGCCTGCAGAGCGTCTCCGATCGGTGCGCTGACCGCATCCGCAGAAGCAGTTCCTCGTCGCTCGGTCAACGACGTCGTGGAAGTGTCGTGCCATTGCCCGCCGCGATTTTGCGGAGGTGGATGTGGCGGTCATCCGTTTTGCCGCCCAACTCGGCTGGACGGTTTGCGGAAGCTTCGGCATGCATACATACATAGAGTAATCCCTCGTTACAACTGAGTCACTGGGACAGCAAAAATATTTTATTAAAGCGATAGAGCCAAAAACAAACAGTGCAAGCAGCTTTGAAGGTGGGCGGGAACACTGTAGAACACACTGACCGTATATTTAATCGAAGAAACTTTGGTTATAAACATCTTACGGCAGCTTTACCGAGTAAAATAATAATTAAGTGCAATTTGCAGATTATTTCACCCAGGCAGCAGTTCTCAAACTGCTTCAGGCATCGCAAGAACACTGTCGCCGCCGCTGCACTCCACTTTGTTTTGAAGCAGTTGTAGGACGTTCCGCGTCTTCGCAGTCGACGACGTTTCCCGAGGTGCCTCTCGGACGTCGCTTCGTGCTTACCCTGGTCGCACTCAAGGTCTACGATCGCAACATCCGTGGCAGGAAAACAACAGGAACGTCCGCATTGACAAGCGGGAACGAATCAAAGTTATCCTCGGTGGCTTTGCCAACATGTTTCACACACTCCTGTAGAGGTTGTTGCAGCTAGAAATAGCTTGCCCCGGCTTGGCAAGCATGCTCAACGGTGACGTGGGAACAGGGGGAACCACGGCCCCCCCCCCCCAGGCAGTTCAGAAATTTAATGGAAACAATTTGGGGGAGGCGGCAGGAAATCGCCGACACCCCCTTTTCCTGAATAGTTTCGACACCTCTGATACACGCGAAAGAAAATCTGACGTGCGCAAAGGCAAAGACATTGCCGATCTTTCATCTTCGGGTCGCGGACGCGCTTTCTGCTGCATGACAAGCTTCTCAAACCCAACCAATATGCCTTGCTTGTTCCGCAAAATGGTGGACAGTGTCAAACATCCGACGCCTGAATGTCGAATTGTTTGGCAATTTAGGACTTGGGCCAGCCACTTTCCTCAACCTTGCAAATCTTAGCAACTTTCGGGTAAGCACTCCCAGTCTCCCATACAACGCACGTGTGTGTGTAATACGCCGCAGGCGCGCGCATCAGGGGCTCCCGAAGGAATAATCTCTTCTGGGCTCCATCGCTCCCTTGACCCTATTCCAACAGGAGTCGTGCAGCATTGGCCGCGGGCACCGTGAGTAGCGTCGGAACGTGGACACTGCTCCCTGCCTGCGTCGGCACATTGGCATCTAAGGTGGTGCTCTGCCAGTTCTGCGTGCTCTGCCCTCCATTACCCATTTACTCCGTTTTCCCAGTTTGTCGTTTTCCTCGGTGGAGAAGGGGTAAGGAACGCAAGGGTTTCCCGTGCTCCTCTGTGTAGGCTTGCGTGCTTTCGGTACCGCAGGCTTCGTAATAAGCGTGGTCGGCCGCCGATACACTTAGAATAATCCGGTTAAAATGCGTGCATCTCGGTCGGGGCCATGTTGAACTTCTATAAAAGCGATAATTCCAAAAAAAAAAAAAAAATTTCGTTATAACAAGGGATGACTGTACATACATAAGATCATCGCATAACAAACTAGTACACAAATTATCCAGGCCCACAAAAGCACATGTGGGCTTGTGGGCGGGACATCGTTGCAATGAATTGGATGTTATTACTCTTACACAAAACAAAACAAAGTACTGGCATGCTTTCAGCCTAAAACAATAAAAAAAAAAAAACTTTGTTACACGTTACAAAACCCAATAAGTTACAAACTCTGTAAATTTGGGGAGTTAGGACGATGGCGACATTCGCGGAGTAACTTCTAGAACCCAACATCAAGGTGGCAACGTCCGACACACGCCGACTCCCGTGACGCAGTTTGTTTGCCAATTCAAGACCACTTTCGATACGGGGAGTGCGAACAAATGCCTTCCAGGCACACCAGTTTAGCATCCCATCCCACCAACGCGTTGAAGGTGGTACCAGGGTGGTCGAAGGTCGCGATCGCGATGGGCAGTTGCGGAAGTTTTGGCAGAAAGCAAGAGAGAATGCAGGCGTCGCCTGACTGTTGACGCTTGCGTGGACCGTCGAGTCGAAGGCTGCCACCCTCCAAATTGTACTAATGGGCAACGGCGTGGTAGCTTTTGTGTCGTCGTCCCGCCGAAATCGAGTGACCAGAAATGAGGATGCGGTAAACGTGCCGGTTGGAGAGGCTGCACGAATCACGCCGAGATCGCTTGCGTGGAAATCAGAACCTTGCGCCGATTGGAGAAGCCGTAGGTTCATATACCGTGAGTGCCAAATGAATCTGACCCACTTTTCGAATTTTACCGAAAGAGGCTAGCCGAACCAGTTGGGCCCCGTTGTTTAACGAAAGTTTGCAACATCCCTAGTTACGGCTCCTTGCAAAAAAATATAAACATACAAGTATAAAAACAATTTGGCCCTATGATCCTTGGAAGAGGCAAATGTCAGCCACTTCCTCAAATGAGAAGCTCGAAATTCCATGCTTTTAAAATCGATACATTTTTCCTTTATTTACACGAACTTTGTGGGTGTATCCTAAACCGCGAGACCCCAGTTACGACAGCAGCTTCTCACGAGCAGTCGCACTTAAAGGGACACTGACACTCCCCAAAATGTTTTTATTTTTTGCCAGGCGATCCATTATGGCATCAGATCAATATTTTGCTACAGTGTCACATATATGTTTAATAAGGTAAAAAAACGCAACTGATCGAAACCGAAACTGGACTGGGGAGTAAGATTAAATATAGAGGAGGAGAAAGATACCGAAAGTCACATGGCTGTGTAACTTTTTTTTTCAATCATTGGATTTTCAGTTTTTAGAAGCCACAAAAAATGGGTATCATCTTGTGTTAATTTCTAATATCCAGTGTGTGCCTTCGATGACCCTTGACTATGGTTATCTTTGGTGGTTGTGTCTTAACCCTAGAAAACAGCACGTGATCGCAGAGAAGACAGTGAGCGCGACTCAAGACCGCCAGTTCTTGATCGGTGGTTTTTGCAGCTGTAAGAAAATGAATTTTGAGCCGCAAATTGTGTTCTGGGTATCTGGGCTTTCATATATCATGTACAAATAAAAACCTTGGCGAGCATAAATACCCTGTCAGTGTCCCTTTAAAGGGATGTTGAAATTTATTTTCTCTAAGTGTCGGAATGCGACACATACGTGACGAAGTAAGCTTTACGTGGAAAAAGAAAAGATTTAGCGCAATATTTATGTTGTGGAACTCATCTTCAGTTAGGAATGGTTCTGGAACATGCTTCTATTTCGAGACATTGACCCTCAAAATCAAACCCCATTCAGAATCGCTCGAATGAGTCTTGCAATGCAAATATTGCGCTAAATACATTTTTTTTACTATTCGTTTGTCGGACACTTGAAAAGAAAGTTTGGTGGGAGTTGAGTGTCTCTCTAACTTCGGCATGCCCTCGGAGACTCCTTCGCACATTCTCGTAGCAAGTTAAGGCATACACGTGATTCACGCCGGGCCGTCTCTGGGAACCCCACAGAATGCCCGCGTGCACATCCTGGACACTGCCAGCTTCGAGACGACCTTCGGACCCAAGGCGCAGCGCAAGAAGCCCAACATTGCCGTGGGCGACCTCCAGGTAAGCCTCGCTGCGACGTTACGGCGGGATCTCGTTAATTCAGGGGGGACAAAGTTACGTTAGAATAATCCAGAGTTTGAAGTAAAATGGCCTCTTAATAAAGCGCAACTGTGCCGCGCAAAGTGCGGGAGCTTGCGGTAAGGCAGTTGGAGAGTTTGTATTAGGTTAAGCCTTGCCGCAAATCGTGGCCGCACATCCTTCCAAACGATTAAGGATTGTGAAAAAGTGTATGGCTAACTAAACATATTGCCACCCAAGAAATGTGAAATGAAAGCAGCGAACCTTGTGGCGATTGACGTGCTTTACAGAAGCTCAGCGCAAAGGTGTAGGACTTTACACTTTTTCTCGGCAATTTATAGCCACGTATATACAAACGTATGTAGAAACGGCAGTCCCAGTTACTTACGTCCAACAAAAAGTCATCCGTCAGCAGTCTCGGAGGCAAAGCCAATCGGACAACTTCCCGTGTCCGCGACAATAATTCGGTTTCCTTAGCTTCGCGCAGCCCGAGTTCCGAAATGCTCCGCATCGCCCGCGTATTGTAAAACACAGCTACGCAAAAACATACGGCGCTCGTTCGTTTTCTAAAATGTTTTATTCGTTTTATCCATGCCTCCATTGGTGTTCATTCTGTAACGGGCATTTTCTTTGGCTTTTTTTATCCATAACTGTTTACAAGAACAGTGGAAACATGTTCATTAAAATAATTTTTAGCGCGCATTTCCGTACACTTTTGTGACTCAACAAGCGGCATCTGCAGCCTGCCTATGAGTTCTGGCACGAAGTCCCAATTTTCCCCTCGAGAAAAGTAGCACGCAGCCATTTTGAAGACCCCAAAGCTACATCAGATGCACTTGGCGGAAGGGTTTTATTATCGCTCGAGATTGGGTCATCCGGGTCTTGGTCGCTCGGCACGGAGGGTTCCTCGTGTAGAACCTGCATGGTCCGAAATCCCCTGGTCTCCATACCGGTACCCAGATTTACGTGGCCCTGGAAAGTGACACCTTCTGCGAGACAAGCACAACAGTGCCAAAGAGTCGTCATCCTCAGATGCGATTGCAGGGATCACGCGGGTCCTCGAAGACCTTGAAAACCCCTGAATTCAAAAACGGCATTTTCCAGACCTTGAAAGACCTGGAATTTCTAGTAGTCCTTGAAAATCCTTGAATTTCCCCAATAATAGATTTTTTTTTGCATTAATGAAATTTTTTTTACGATACTACAATATAATTGTTTATTTTACGTGTACTTTAACATCAATTTCGAAATTTCGACGAGGAAGTTTTTTATGTGGCACATTTCGACACATTTAACGGATGATGCCTGTTAAAGGGCAACTCTGCTCAATTCCGAAGATTTCGGGATAATGAGTGCTATCGCATTAAAAAGCCCTAGTAAAAGACACTATGTCGTTTGCTTCGCTGAAAAATGGGATATATATATTTTAAATCTAATTTTAAACACGAGCGGAAATCGAAACCGAAACTTCGGCTCCGTTCGGCGACATAGGCCTTGGGTCATCACGTGGTACGAGATGTCACGTGATCCTCATCACGTGGTACGAGATGTCACGTGATCCTCTGCGCAACGACGGGCGGGATTGGGGCGGGCGTGTGCCAGGCGCAAGTGTCGTCTGCACCGCACTCTTCACCACGTTTTGGTGTCCATGACATTTGACAACGTCTGCACAACTGCATAAGTCTGCGCACGTGGTGTCTTTCACAAACGGTAAGACGATAGCGGCGGTTGTGATGTGGGAGACGGCGGGACCACGGTGGGGCGGTCAGACGGCTCCAGAAGTGCGCTGCGCAGGCGCTTTATGCCAATCACGTGGACACCGCTGAGCTTTGAGAGGAAACGTTGCTGACGCCATCCGCTATGCTTGCACAGAGAAGTAAAAACAAGCAAAGGGGGCTTGGTGTTTCTACAGTAAACTTTCGTTAGTTCAACCTCGGTTAATTCGACTTTCCGTTTAATTCGATCGTGTTCAAAAGTCCCGGCGAGCGCCCATGCATTTCTATGGGAGGAAAAGTTCGATAGTTCGAACTGGGGAAGACTCCGCATCGGATAATTCATCCCGAGTAAATGCGCGCGGGCTCACATTGCAGGGCACCACGCAGGAAAACCACCAACATACGGCGAAACAGGGGCCCTTTGCTGCAAAGCCAAACGTGCGCAAATATGCGCCTGCTCCTCTACACCGTTGAGATGGACCGGAGCGAATGACACGAGCCAGCGCAACCAATCTGGCGTGGAGTAGCGCGGAAAACATAGCACGTGGTCAGGCGCGCGCACAAGCCAGCGCGCGCTTTTGAAGTTTTTTTCTGTAGCATCGTGTGCGCTCCATCTTGCGCACCAAAAAAAGTAAATTCTCTTTTTTTTTTTTTTGGTCGTCGTTGACGGTTTGGTTGTTTGGCGGCAAAGTTGGCTCGAGGCTTTCTCAGTGAGCGCTTCTCTGTAGCACCGTGTGCGGTCCATGTGCGCGTCAAAAAACGCAAAATCTCTTTTTCTTTTTTTTTTTTTTGTTCCAGAGCCGACTTTGGCTTGGCGCCTAAATCAGCTTGTAAAACTTTTTTTTTTTTTTTTTTGTAGTGCGCAATTTTTTGGGGACGTGACGCTTAGTTACGTTGCTCTCCGAAGCCTGCTTTTGGACACGCGTTTTAAGCGCAGATGGCAGCAGACCATCCGTGAGTACTTTGGACAATAAAAGAAAGCCATTTTAACCGTTTTCTGTCCTTTTTTTAATTCGATCATTCGGATAATTCGACAAAATTTCAAGGTCCCGTCGAGGTCGAATTAACGAAAGTTTACGGTATTATGAAGCAATGTGGCAAAACAGAAGCTCATTTTTGGAGCTGCTCCTTACTCAAAATTTTACTCGCTGCTTAAATATTGCGCTCATATATTTTGCGGACCATCTGACGGATGTTGTCAAAAAGTTTCACTCTTGTAACCAGAATATTTTTTCCGGAGTAAATTATTTTTGACGAGTCGGCGCCATCCGAAGTGTGGCTTTCTAAACTTCGAAAGGTGTTTATCTGAGTTTTATTTTTTCCTATCATAACTCAGTTCAAGAAGGGTATCACTTGATGATAAACTTGTGTATGTTGCCAATTTTTGGATTTTCCTTACATTTCGTAAGGTACAATAAACTTTCTGCATTTTCATACTCCCTTGTAACGAAAAGCTGCAGTATCTTCAAGCTAAGGCATGCAAAAAACAAAAATCTTTTTTATTTTTATTTTTTATTAAAAGTTGTTTTCATAATTTCTTTTCACAGGTATGTGACGTGGGTGTTATACCGTTTTTTCACCAAAAGATCCAGCCATTATCATTACCGTTTCCAAGCGATAGTTTTCCTTGTGTGGCACAGTGGTCATTTTATGTACAGTCGAATCTCGTTAATTCAAACTCGAAGGGGACCGAACATTTTTTTGAATAAAGCAGAGTTTGAATTACCGCGAGTTTCCTCCCATAGAGACGCATAGGATGGGACCTGCATGTTAGTTTGAATTATCTGCAAGTTTGAATTAAGAGAGTTTGAATTAATGAGATTCAACTGTATTTTTATGCGACTCTTTGAACGATTAATGTATAGACCTAAAACTTTGCGTGGCAACGTCTTTTACGGTATTGAATGTGACCCCGCAAATTTTGTACAAATCAAACTAGTGGGTACTATGTTTGCCTTTTGGAGTAGTATCCTCTCAAAAAAATGTATAAGCTTGGTCACGCCAACAAAGACCGGTAAGCACTAAATCTGTGATGGGCGTTACACTTTTCGGCTTTCGTCTGTGGGGCCCCTGATGAAGGTTGTTCCTGTTGCTTCTGCCGTTCGTTATGTTCCCAACAAGGCTCGCATACGTTCTGCGGCAGTCTGCTTCCTAGGGGCCACGGTGGAAGAAGGAGACGGTGGACGAGACATTTGCCGCGAAGCAAGTGTGTTGAAAATTCGCTCCCTCTTCTGACGAACGCTGCAAGGTGACGTGGCATGGCATTAGCTCGAGGAACCTCCTTATTCGCCCACATGTTTTCAAAACCGCGCGCTGCACAACAGCGCCCACACGAGATGCGACCGTTGCGCACCGCGCAAAGTTGTTCGCTTCTGCGTGCGATAGCAAGCACCGTTCCTCAATAGTTGAGTCAGTAAAGCACTTACGGTAGCTCACAATCTCAAGGTGGTGGGTTCAAATCGAGTCTTCTATGTGTCGGTTTTTCTTTACAGTCCTGTGTTACAGCCAGACGTCAGAGACCTCCTTGAAAATATCTGCCGATAAAACACGGTTTGTGTTAAAATCTCTTCGGGGACTTGAGTGTCTCTAGAAGTGATTCCGATACATGCTTCTAGTTTGAGTTGACGTGCTGGAATGTTGAAACCGCTCCAAACTCGAAACGTGTCTCGTGACATAAATATTGCACTAAACAGTATTCTCTTTTCCAATGAACGTCCCTTTATGCCATACGCATCCTATCGAAAAACTTTGCGAAGCGACTGTTTTGGGAGCGTCCCTTTAAGGGGTAACGAACGAGTGACCTGTGGGACTTGCTCTATCTTCAGGAGCTGGTGCAGGCTGTGGATGCCTCGTCCCAGAAGTATGACGCGACCAAGGATGTGGACCTGGTGAGGGACGAGGAGCCCAAGGACCGGGCCAGGGAGGAGGTGATGGCCAAGGGACAGTCCAAGCGCATCTGGAACGAGCTGTACAAGGTGACGTCCGTCGGCTAAGGTGCCTCCCTCCTGCAGAGCGAGGGAAGGCAGCATTTGTAGACAAGTCTTCCGGCGTCAAAGGGATCGGTGGCTGTTTGGAGGGACCGCATAAATTGGTTTCTAAAGGGTAACTGCAAAGAAAACAAAGTGTTTTTTTTAAAGAGCCTAATTGGGACAAACACATCACCAAAAAAATCTTCCGCAAAAAATAATTTTTTCTAGCAATATTTACGCCACAGGACGTAATTTAGTCAGAGTCACAACTTCTCCACATTTGAAACTCCCGCTCTTTCTATGCGCGCGGAGTGGCCGTTATACGACACTGTGTGACGTATACCAGCCACTCCGTGACGTATAATACCAACTTTGTGGCGTGCGATTTAAAACGAACGAAATACCCGCAAACTAAAATCAGTCTCGCGCAATAAATATTGCTGTAAAAACTTTTGTTTTTGTCAGAAGAATTGTTTTGTGACATGCTTGTCCCAATTAGGCTGTTTAAAAATACACTTTTTTTTCTTTGCAGTTACCCTTTAAAGGGAAGATGGGGAGCTTCTTGAAAAATGAGTTAGAAGTGAATTCTAGTGTATTTTTACCCCGTGAACCCGAATAATCAAAACCTTTTGCTGCGCAAGTAGTGTGAAACGCGAGAAAACGCGAAAGAAAGTCGCTGTCCGTGACGTCATCGACGGATCTTTGGCTGCCCAAGGCTAGGGAGGCGGGGCTTCAGCCCTATTTTGAAATTGCTCTTATGGCCCTCCGGCGCGTCGCATTGAAATATAATTGTGATATCTGTTATTCTAAAGGCCCAATTAACGCAATTCAAGCGTTTTTCTCAAATGCAGAAGTGCCCCATCTTCCCTTTAATGGAGCTGAGATTTTGTGTGGAGGTGGCCAAAGATGGTGCATTAAAGGGCTCCTGAAAAGAAGCAGTCTGGTTGGGACACGCGTGCCAAAAAATAAACTTCATGCGAAAAGAAAAGTTTTTTTGAGTAATATTGACGGCGAGAGATTTATTTGAAATTCTGCGCGCAAGGTCTACGACATCACGGAATGGTCATTTGCTCTTTCCACCTCAATGTAAAGGCGAAGCCGATCCACCTCTGCTCTTTTCAGGGACTCTTTAAGTGTATAAAAATTTTAAAGATTGAACTTGTACGAGTAAAGAGTAACAAAATGAAGGTCGTGAATGTGCCACCTACATCTGCCTTCTTGTAGCAGAGGGCGCAGAAAAACATTTCCGCTTAATTTAGCGGGAAACACTCCACGAGACGTCGCGCGGTTATTCAATGTCGCAGTTGTCCTGCCAAATTGAGTGCAAAATGCTAGCGGACCATGCCGCACGGGACACATGCACCGATCCGCCGCAAAGCCTCGTTAATTACGGCTATCAGCGTAAAATAGAACGGGTCACGAAAACCCGTCTTTTCTCGTGCAACGCGATTCCGCACGTGACGTTTCGATCGACGGATAGAAAGACGGCCTCTAACTGTCCCTGCGAGCGACGGCAACCAACCTCCCGTTCAACCTGGCCGTTCTCTGTACCCGTGCAGGTGATAGACTCGTCGGACGTGGTGGTTCAGGTGCTGGACGCCCGGGACCCGATGGGGACACGCTCCAAGTTCATCGAGAACTTCATGCGCAAAGAGAAGCCGCACAAGCACCTGGTCTTCGTGCTCAACAAGTGCGACCTGGTGCCCACCTGGGTCACGGTGAGGGGCTCTCCGCCCACGAGTCTCGGTAGACGTCCCTAGTTGGGGAGTCATTTCGTGCCGCATCTTCTGGACTGTGTGGCATGTACACTTAACGCTTCGAACGCGCCCTGGACGGTCTGCAAGAATGGGTTTCTCGACATGTCAGGCTGCCATTTAGTAAATGATTGGATTGATGCTAACCTACTTCTGAATTCTGTCGATTGTCACGTTCCTCGTCGCTTTACCGGAAATGTTACTGTCTTTTACGTTCAATCCGTGTCTAAACACTCACCACTGTCCCGTAGGCAAATTTATTTAACGGAATCAGATCCCCTAGCTTGGACATTTTCACGGATCTCTCAGTTTTTGGCCACAACTTCGCAAGTGTAGCTGAAAGTTGAAACTGTGTTACATTTTGCGTGAAGTGTGCCCTCCATTTGTAGTCATGTTAATTTGTACATTTGATGCTGTTCGGGTGTTGTGTTTCTTCTTTTTATTTTGTGTGTGCCAATGTGAAGACCTGCTGGTTGTTTTCGGGCACATAAAATGAACAATAATATTATTATTACCATTTTTAATGCGAATAGCATTCTTTGGATACTTCACGCACTTTTCGTCTATGTATCTATCTATCTATCTATCTATCTGGCTATCTAACCTCTTACGCCGCGGGTCGATAAATAAATAAAAAAGACCGGCGCCGGCTGGATTCGAACCGTTGACCCTTTGATCAGCAGGCAGACGCGCTAACCACAGAGCTATGAAGGCAGTCATTCAACGCACTCTAAACGGTTGCTTATATCTTACCATAGACACGCTTGCATGCAGCTACAGCGCGTGCTCCGCAGGCGAGGGCTCATTCCGTCTCGTGAGGCTGAGCACGGCCGCTAGCTCACCCTCTCCCGCGCTCGGGAGAGGGTGATGTAGCGGCCGTGCTCAGCCTCACGAGAGCGGAATGAGCCCTCGTGCATGGAACGCGCGCGCACCGGTAGCTGTGACAGCGCTGTAAAGCGCGTCCTATGGTAAAGATATAAACAACCGTTTAGAGTACCGTTGTTGAGACTAGCTGAGACGCCAGAAAGTCTGGTCGGTACCATTTTGAGTGTTTGTGCGTATGGCGCGTGCTTTGCTCGCCTTCCTAAGTGACACAACGCACGTGCTGGGCTGCGGGAGATCGTGCGCAGGGCTGTGAAAGTGTCAACAAATTTAGAATCGCCTCAAGAGTGGGCTGGCGTATCTAGAGTGTGCCGGCCACCTGACGAACGCGCATAACTCCGCACCGTTTGATGCTATTCGCATTAACGTAGATAATCATTCCCAAAGGATGGGTTCTGCTGTTTTTATTGCCTATCCATACCTGCCAACATATATTTTCATGCTAGTTCCAAATATTTGGTGGCAGTTCGAAGCGGTTGTGATCAAATTTGCATGCTTTGCATGAAGGTCTGTTTTCCAGTAGATGTATCTAGTTCATCTGACGTTGCTTGGAACTTCCACTAACCAGTCTCAAAGCTTAGAATCCTTTAGCCCTCATTTTTTTCCGAGTTGTTTCGCACAGTTCACATGGCCAGTCATCCAGCAGAAATAGAAAACAAATTTATACATTGATTCACAAATCAGTTCAAAGCATGACTCAATGTTTCCCACCATAATATCTCAGTGGCGCCGTGAGCGTTATTCTCACCAAGAACAATTTTGTTGAGAGTAAGCGAAAATAATAGCCCGATGACAATGACTTACCACTGAAATTAAGCTAGGTTTCTAGAATCGATAAGCATCAACTGGAGAACAGTTTAGACCGCTATAAAAAATGCTAATGTGACTCGAAAACTGCCAAAAACCTGGGCAACAGCAAAACGACGATTTTTCCTGCCAGACAATTCGGAAAACTGCTAAATTGGCAACATTGATCCCAGCACAGATCTATGGACAAATGAATAGGGAAAGAATTATGGTAACTAAGAGGAGATTGGAAGATTGGTGCAAGAGATCTAGTGAGGGGTAAAAAAAATACAGATAAAAATAAACAACGGAATCACTTCAAAGGGGTGCTCCGGCAATTTTTTCATGGTCGCTGATTTGCCTCAAAATTGGCTCAACACACCGATAGACACGGCTGTACCAGTTCCCCAAGTTTTGTGTGAAAATAATAACATTTCGCGAAGTTCTTGAATTTTCGAATTTTGTTTTCATTGTGTTTCTCAAACTCCAGAGCCTTTTATACTGGGAGAGTTCGGCGGTCTATTGATCCAGCCGCCAGTCTGGCAACACTGATCAAACAGTCTGGCAACTGTGCGCATCGCGTTCCGAGTTTCGTTGTCCGCCATGATGTGCCTTGCCGTCTCGAGCCGGCAGCCGCTCACTAGCGTGGAGCGAGAGACGACGGTGAAAATGTTCGTTCTGCGCTCTGCGAGACGCTAAAAGAAAACGTAATGGGGTGCTGTAGTGCCGTTGGGTGCTCGAACAGCGCGAAAAAAAGGGTTCAGGATGTACCGGTTCCCGCAAGGAAAAGAAAACCGCAGAAGGCACAAGATCCGGGAGGCCAAAACGAAGAGGGCTAGTAAGTGGAAGCCGACTTCGAGTTCTCGATTGTGCGAGGTAATTTTACAATTAAATTATTTTGTGCGTTAAACGCGTTTTATTCTGACTAAAACTGTGTAGCGACTTGGTGTGGCAGCGTCAGGTGAGTGTCCGTTGATCACGAAGCTGTTTCCTGTCGCGCGAGACTTGATACTTGCGAGCGGCCTAGCTTGCAAACTTTGAACTGTGTATACTGCATTTCAGTGTAAGCGCGAGCGGAGCCGATCGCTGCAAGCGCGTGCACGTCGCGCTGAACGACGCGTGAACTCTACCGAGTGCACGCGCTCCGTCGGCGCGTTCAAAGCATGCAGCTCGCTCTCGTAGCTTTCTCGCAGCTCAGCTTCACCGTCTCGCAAGCGCTTTTGTTTCGCTAGCGATACCTTTATTTTGATATTTTTTTAATGCGCGTCACAAATACTTACTTGTCATGCCTTTTTTTTTAGGTGCACTTCATAGACAGTGAATTCGAAAGAGGGTTTGTCGCGATCGCAAAAAGCTCAGGCACCACGCAATGACGACGCTGTTCCTTCACAGCAAACCAAACAATGTCAGAAAACCCCCAAAAGACCGGCAGGTGAAGAAGCACGGCGGAAAATCACGATCGGTCCGCCGTATTCCGTACAATGGTGCACCAACCTTGTGATGTGGTAAACAGTCGGAGAGCGATCCAGACAATCAAACTTGTCCACTGAAAAATGCGCGCTAGGCCGCTGAGCTGTGTCGGACGTCGGGCGTTTTTGAGCGATTCCCCATTTATAAATGAGCACCGTTCGCAAATGGGCGGCTTCTTTGATAATTCTTAGATGAATAAAGCATCGAATCACGAAATGCTTGTCTTCCGACTCTCTCTTTACGCCAACAAAAGCGCGAACGGCAAGACCTACACGCGTATACATTGCACGTCAATGGGGACCCACTTGCCGGGAGGCACATCATGGCGGAAGCGGAACCCGCTGAATCTGCTAAACCTAGCGGGTCGTAAGCCCCTCCCACCCGCCGAACTCTCCCAGTATAAAAGGCTCTGCTCAAAACCGGTGCCCCTACTGGCAACATTGAAGTTGGACGACAGGAATGGTACAAAGTGGGCAGTAAACCATATTCCCAAATGATTACAAGACATTTGATGGTAAGAAAGGAATGCTTGGTGGCTGATTCACTGAGAAGCACGCAAAAAACACACGACATGCCCTGTTTAAAATTACCTGCACAACTTGAAAGTCTGTACCATTTGTGGCGTCACACCACTGAAGAGCGCGCAGAAATTTGAATGCTGCCTTCGGCATCATCTTCACTTACGGTTTCCTCATTACCTATTTTGAATTGTTTAGAAAATAAATAGCATAACGTGAAGGCTAAAGTCCGGGTATTCAGAAAATGCAATTTGTTTGGGTAGCTCAAAAAACGGCCAGAGTACCCCTTTAAAGGGGGAGGGGGTTGTGTTATAACAAAAGTTATACAAATTAAAAAAAAAAAAAGAAGGGATGATGAAATGTTAGGCCAGGCGGCGCAAGCTGCCGGTGGTTACAAGGGGTATAGCCATTACCATCCATCCATCCATCGGTGCGTGTCGACCATAGGCACTAAGCGGCCATTCCATCTCGTAGCACCAACAGTTTTTTTAATTCCCTCGTTCCCAAGAACTCTTGCGTCAAAATAACCTTCCCACTCCTCCATCTGAAATTGTTCGTAATAGCTTTAGAAATGCCTTAATTCACCTTTGTCGTCGTAACGAGCTGCCATAATTGTTCTTCGGTTTTCTCGCTACTGTCTGTTGCTGGGCGCTCGTCCAAAAACGAAAAACTTTTTTTTTTTTTGTAATAATAGCATTTTTGTAGTAAATTGTAGCCCGACGCATTAAGAAATCGATTTACGTGGTCCCTTGAAAGGGCCACCGTTGGGTGCAATGTGCCGTAAAGTGGGGGCAGGTTTGTCAAAGAGTCTTTAGTAAGAAATTCTACCGCAGTCGGAGACGGTTTAAGAAATACAAGGCTTCTTACGTTCGAGATTCATTCTTGGGTGTTTTCATTAACAAATGCTACAGTCTGACTGGTTGCAGGGGGGGTGTGCTAGAGACATGGCGCTCCAAGTTTCCAAGGTTTCAAGGTCACAACGGAATAAACTTGGCGGAAAAGACGGCGACTAGTAAAAAGAGAGGACGGGATAAGTGCTTTGAAAATCATACATTGATCGAGGGGTGAAAACAGTCGGTGAGGTGGAGAAGTTTTATAGATTTTATATAAGGTGAATACAACCAGACTACATAGTGAGGTGAAGATACACGTATGAATCATAATATAACATAGCCTAAGATAAATAAACCATATTTGATCGAATGTAACCGACCCTACGAAGCTGCCAAAAGACAAAATCTTTGGCGGAGTCGGGATTTGAACTCCGGGTCTCCCAATACCCAGTCGGATATGCTAACCGCTGCTTACACAACTACTAGATACACATACAAATACACATACATGCATACATTCATGCATATACAAATACGTAACATACATACATAACAAAAAAATATAGTAGAAGGCAGTTAAATGAAGAAAAACGCTGCCATATGTTAGAAGCCAATAACGTGCTCAAATTATACCGAATGGTAGTCTATAGAGCGTTTGCGAGATTCTACAGATGTGAAGTGAGTGGTGGTGTCGGGTATTCTATTCCTTCCTGGCACTGCACGTGAAGTTAAGAATAACTTGTTACTCCGACGCTTCGTTATAAGCCTGGCGTGGTTACTTCTTGTTGCGCAACAGTTTGTTTCGTCGTACAAGGATTTGGTCATTGGTTTTTTTAAACAACAATTTAGGTCTCGCAAACTTTAGTCCCCGTGAATTTACGCACGAAAGAATAAACGATTAGGACAAAGCACAGAACACGACATCTTTGAAAGGTGTCGTGCTGTGTGCTGCATCCTGTTTGTTTATGCTTTGGTGCATAAATTTAATCTTAACAACACGCTCGGTTTTTGAATAATTAGTTCCTGTATCGAGTAATGCCATTTCGGCCGACTTACACAGTTGTAAATTGCATGTTCCAGCAACGCTGGGTGGCCGTCCTGTCTGCGGACTTCCCGACCATGGCCTTCCATGCGAGCCTCAACAACCCCTTCGGCAAGGGAGCCCTCATCAACCTGCTCCGGCAGTTCTCAAAGGTACCGGCTTGAATTGACTTGAAAGGTATTAGCTCGAAGGTAATGATGTAAATTAACTAAAAGGTATTAACTCGCAGGCATTGATTGGAATTAACCCGACGGTACAAATTTGTGGGGTACACCGTTGTAGTTCGTTAATGGAAGGTGACCATAAGAACAAGTCTTCCAGAAGCACCAAATACTAACTGCAGAACAAGTTGCGACCTTCAGGGTATGCCTTGATGTCGAAACCAATCCTGAGGTTTCTACAAGATGGAGTCTGTACTTGAAAAAAGGATGCTGAAAGATTGTTATCAGCATGAATTAAGGGGACAGGCACCAGAGGAAAACATTTTTATTCATATTTAGGATGACGAGATTAAATTTTTACAGTTTATAGTGTTTATTCTCTTTGATAAAGCTGGTGTTGGATTTGAAATAGCCTGTTTTTACGCACATGTGCACATGCAGAAAAAAACACGTTCTTGCGCACGTGTGGCGCATGGCAACACACTTAAAAGAGCCTAGTAAAATAATCTAATTTACTCCTTTTAAGCCACTCAGTGCTATAAACAACAAAACAATAATTTCTGTCAAACTTATTTTATTTTAAAATAAATCAAAATTGCAAAATGCCATTTTAAAGGGGCTAACGAAATTTCCTTAATTTCTTTCATCAATGTAAAAAAGAATACATTCTAGCGAAACTTGGATAGTTTCATTCTACGTATTCTAAAGTATATGTATGCCAAATTTGTTTGTGATAAGACAATATAAAGTACAAAAATGATTGTGCACAAACTGTGAAGATTCCCCAAAATTACATAAAGAGAAAAACGTGTTCAAATCTTACCATAGATGTGTAGCGATACTCTTTTGCAGTAAGGAAAAGTATATTTTGTTAATAATATTTTGTGAGAAATTCAAGCTACAAAATACTGCAATGGACGGGAGAGACTAGGCCTACTTGTCAACATAAATGTGGTGGCAGGCGACGTCACAATTAAAAGAACCACGCACAGAAAAATGGCTGAAATTTATGCCGTCCTGGGTTGCCGGGAGGTCTCCAAATGCGTATTCAATTAATTTCGCGATCACGACCGGCACTTATTATTTTTATACAAAAAATATGAAAATTCAAGATATTAAAACGCCATAAAACCCAAAATCACAATTTTTTGCAAAATATGCCGTTTTTCGACCCACACGTCTGCTTAATGCTGAATGCTCGCACTACCTTTTTCAAATCTTAAGGTGTGTTCAGCATTAACAATATTGACGAAAGTAAGTGCTGAGAAATTCGTTAAAGCATTTTGTTTTGGCTGGAATTTTGCGTCCACTAATAATTTTAAAGATTAGTGCCAAAAGGAAAGGTGAGCCCATCACATAATACTTAACAGCGTAAGTTTGCTATCCAACAACTTGAGAGGTGCTGTTGCCAGTGAAGAGGGTAAAATATCGAGCCTTACTCACACTTCATGCGCTGCAATGACACTATCTTTTCAGGCTTAATGCTTTGCAAAGTTTTGTCGTTTTTCATTTGTTGAATTTCATATTTATATCCATTTGAGGCACATGCTTTTTTCCCTGCAAAATACTAGTTATGTTTGGAGTGCGTGGATACTTCAGTGCAATCCACTTATAACAGTACCAGATATAACGACGTACTGCTTATAACGATCTAGTTTCTAGAGTTTCAAGACTAGAAATGCTCAGTTTCTAGTTCAGATGCAACGATAATTGGTTATAACGATTGAATCTTGGGGTTTTCTCATTATTGTTACAAGTGGCTTGCACTGTATGCAGAAAATAATTTCTCAAATAGACGTGAAAATGTAGTCGGGTGTTTCATTGTCTAAATGGGGAGTCATAGCTCCAGTTATATGTAACTAGTGCATTCAGGTTGTAGAGTGATTACGGCTTCTTCATTTTATAATTCTTTCATGACTACTGGGAACATATTCAAAGAGGTGTTTTGACTGTTTCACATAGAAAATAATAAAAAAATACCCGAGTTCAGTGTAATCGGGCTCACTTGTATTTATGTAAAATTTATAAGCACGTGCAAATGGTGGATTTTGAGATCGAGGTGAGTTTCAAAGCAAATAACGGTTTTCGCCGAATATTTTCCAATTGAATATCCAATAGTTTCTCCAAGCCCTTCACTACCATGCACCATGCTTAAACGAAAATTTAACTGAACTCCTGAAGATTGTTCTCAACCTTCCAGTTGTCCACCTCTAAGCTCAGTTAATTTTAACATAACTATATTTATGAACTGTGGCATGTAAACGACAAATTTATCGCAGCTATCCTAACTGAGAGGATTTATAAATTTGCGTGCTATATAAAACTATTATTTCTTAAATTTCACATTGACACTAAAAAACAATTTAAAAACAAGCACGGATGATGAACGCCGGTGGTAAAGCGGCAGGCGAGTCCCGTTGAGCGCGCTTCTCACCGAGCACCTGTGCACTGCAGGGCAGCAATACCTGCGGAGCCCGCGACCTCCGCGTGTGTTGCTTCTCCACAGTGCACAGGCACTCGGTGAGAAGTGCGCTCAACACAGCTAGTTCGCTGTGCTCAGCACTTCGAAACGTGTGAATATTGAAGTTCATCTCGAGGTGAATATTGAATAACGGATTATTCGAAACTACTATTATAGAGAATTTGAATAGTCACACAACCCTAAGAATTTACTATCCACCGTGAACTTCAGCTTCATCTTTACCCCTTAGCTGGGGAGCGCATCTTTAGACGTGCCTTAATTTTGACATTGGAACGGAAGGAGAGTGCCTCTAAACAGGTGTAAATTTTTAACAAATGTTACAGGTGCTGTCACGTATCAAACATAATATTCAATATGTTTAATTGGTTTACGTTCGCTGCTTGGTGGCATGACTGAATTGTATTGGGGGAAATATATCTGTTCTCGTTCTGATCATGCATGCTCGAAAGTAGCACAAAGCATTGCTTGAGCGAAGTGACGACAATGGCTTGGACAGTAACTACATTATGCTTAGTGACAGTGAAACCTGGTCACTTGACGACCATAATGACAAAAGAGACTCGGGCGATGTGCCCGACGGCAAGCACATCCGCATCCTCTATGTTTCCTTGGCAAGACGACGAAGCCTCGAGAGCATGCTTCTTTTTCCGAGGAAAACGCTCTCAAAAGAAGAAGAACCAACATGTTATTCCTCTCCATGGATGTAAACAAACATTGAATTTGAGCTTAGATTGCAAAAACATTCTTTTAACTTTGTTAGTGCAGATACCCCAAAAAAACAATAGTACACAAAAAAAATAAAAAAAGATTCTCATGCACTTTGTAACACGTGACCCAAAAATGAGGTTTGAAATTTCAAGCGCTTATGACTGTACTAGATAAGAAAAACACATGCAAAAATTAACTAAAAGCTGAAAGGATTCTCGTGACAGTAACAACATGAGGTGAACACGTTTGCTCAAATAGGTTCTGTAAGTAATGAAATACTCTTTCAGAAATTGTATTTCATTTCTGTGAACTTGTTTTTCTTGAGTGTCTTAATATCTTGAGCCCGATAAGCACCGTGGGCAGCAGAGAAAATGCAAAATTGCAATTGTGCAGCGACTATTTTTTTTTTTTCGTATTAAAATGTGATTAAACATTCCGACTCACCCTTTTTTCTGAGGTATAAAAAAAAAATTTAATGCAGTGGATTCTTTTCTTTTTTTTTTTTTTGTGCGGAGAAGGGATGTGCATGATTTCAATTATTTGTGTTCTAGGATGCTTACGGCGTGCAGATTGAGTTTGCGCCATAAAAAGACCATCTTAAAATCCACTTTGTGCCCCCTTTTAGGTAATGTTTTCTTTTCATATATGACAGTAGCATTGGCTATGCTCATAGTTGCATCAATGTCAATCCTTCGGGTTTAACTAGTATTATTACATAAAATGAGGAAGCCTCTTTCTAAAGCGTGCAGAAATGGGGGAATACTTAGAAACAAGGTAAAGGCTATCAACCCAGTGTTCTGAGGGTTTACCGAGTTCTGATTTTGGGCTTGGTTGATTGATTGGTAGATTGATACGTTGACTGATTGTGTTGCAGCTCCACACAGACAAGCGGCAGATCAGCGTGGGCTTCATTGGCTACCCCAACGTGGGAAAGTCGTCGGTCATCAATGCCCTGAGGGCCAAAAAAGTCTGCAATGTGGCACCCATCGCTGGAGAGACCAAGGTGTCATAGTCATACAGTCGAACCCAGATATATAACATTCAAAATGAAACTCAAATGAGAGTCCCCGACAACCTTTTCGAGTAGACGCCATGTTCGCACATGGAGCGCCACCTCCTCGGAGTCCTATTTCCTCGGCTGCGTGTTTGTTTATGATAAATCGCCATATCGTGGGAAAAAAAAGAACTATACAGAAACTGAAGCTAGAGTGTCTAATCTGACCACCAGATGCATCGACAACAAGCGCAAACTGCCCAGACTTTCACGTGAGACCAGCAAAGAACACGAAATCTGAAACCAAAACAAGCGTTACCGACGTGCAGTTGTCGATGTTCCAGGCTTGTTTGACAAATCGTCGCTGTCCGAACTAAAATCTGATGATCCGACATCATGTTTCGACTCGCTCGTGCCAATATCAATGTCGAAATCTATTGCAGATGTCCTCGAATTGCGAGGCTTCATACGCTTCCGAAGAGGCGCGTGATGTTCGCAGTGCAAAGTGCTCTTTTTCGGCCATGTGTTTGCTTGTGATAAATTGCCATCCCGTGGAAAAAAAAAACTAAATGGAAACTGAAACTAGAGTGTCTGTTCTAGCAATCAGATGCCACAAATTGTCCAGAAACGCGTTGGAGGCTTTGCAAGGAGGCTCGCAAATCGTCAATCACGATTAATCGATTTTGACGAGCGCGGTGCAAAAGAGTTAAGTTAAGCTCCAGTGGAAATTTTCACGTGTCCGCTAATACCGAAGATGTTTAACAAACGGGAGCTCACCAAATGCAGTAAACCTTCGTTAACTCGAAGTTATAAAACTAGAAAAATATTCGAGATAAGCGAGTTTGAAGACAATGCACTGATCACGCATTGTGCTAATGGAACACTTCCAATAAGTGCGCCAATTGATTTGACACTCAGCGGCATGCGGCGCCGCGGAGAGAACAAAACGACCACAACAAAATGATAACGAGCAACGCTAAAGAATTTGACAGCAAAACCAAAAAAACAAGAATGCAAAAAATAAATTTAAAATAAAACAACTAAATAACTTATAAAAGAAAGAGTGGAAATGAAGTTGAGGGCGAGAAACGGCGTCGAGCAGTATCGGGAAGAAAATAAAAAGTAAGACAGGCATCCTTAAGGCGCTCGGCTGCTCTGCTAGTCGCTGCTCTCGTGACACGGAACTTTTTTAAATATTTTTTGCACGTTGTCGCAAGCACAATGATGCACAACATCTTTTCTTTTTAATGCTGTTTTTTTTTTTTTATTTAATGTTAAGGTTGCCCTTGTCTGTTCGCTTTTCTTTTGCAATAAGTGCTGTCAAGTTTTTGAGATATCTGAAGCCTGTCGTGAAGACTTTTCGAGTAAGTGATGAGTAAATGCATTGTGCCTATGGCAGTTCATTCCATGACAAGGAAATCTTTCATGAGGAATTACTGTGAGTGTCCAAAATAAATTAGGTAGAACATTGTTAAAGTAAAAACCGCTGGTGACGCCACTTGTGCACGCGTGCTCAATACCTTAACAGCGTGGGACACGTAAATAAAAATACAGTCTAAGCTCATTATAACAGACCTGGTTACAACAGATATTTGGATATAACATACCGATTTGTGAGGTTCGGTTCGTTTTCCTCTATGCACCATTGACTCAACCTCATAGCTGCATACAACGTACGTACTCCTCTTACAACAGACCGAAATCTTGGTCAAAACCAAGGTCTGTTATAACGAGCTTAGACTGTAATACTCTCTGTTCATCCATGAAAAAAAGTCAAGCGAGCAACAAAAAGGGAACTGGTGTATTTTCCAACAGCAAAAATAAACAGCAAAGTAAAAATGTGCTCCAACCAAAGATAAATAAAAGGACTGCAATGTCCACCGCACACTCCAAAAATGCTGCGGAAACACATTCTGCGTTTACTTTCTAGGATCAAGATAAATGGAACATTTTTCTTTTTATGCTGCAAGACCTTGTTTAGAGGCTGTGCGTGGACAGCTGAATTTTGTAAGGGAAGCAGGAAGGTACAGGGGTGCTTGATCACTATTCTACCATCGTGTTTCATTTAAAAAAAGCCAGCCGTCCACGTTCACCTTGTTCAGAGAACGCAGAATTTGTAAGGCTGCTGTTCGCAGTGTCATAACCTTGGCAATTTTTGTAACTAATAACTCTGGAGACGTTTCTGCGTATGAAATCAAGCAGATATAAGTGATCTTACTGTTGACGTAGGTTCTTGTCTGGGCTTCATTTTTCGTTTGTATCCACATTTAAATGGTCTTTAGAAAACATTTGCATTCAAGATTGCCACAAGTGTGCCCGTAGTAGTGCCATGTAAGCGAGACTAGCGTGATGTCTTGGCCCGCATCTTCCCATGCTTTTACATTGAGCTTGAAAATGCTGAAATTCAGTTTGGGGGCGCAAATTGTTGCTTGGCAGCCGCCAACATGGTCTTCCCATCGTCCAGGTGTGGCAGTACATCACGCTCATGCGCAAGATCTACCTCATCGACTGCCCCGGCGTGGTCTACCCGACGGGGGACAGCGACACTGAGATCGTGCTCAAGGGAGTGGTGAGTGAGCACCCTCTATTAGACTAACAATCGTTCCTCTAAGACTCCTTCACGTATGTGTGTTTGAGCGCTCTTGAGTGCATTGTGTTTCCTCTTAACCGCTTAAAGCATATTTCAAAATGGTAATGACTATTATGGTGACCACTTTTGATATAGTTTAAAAGTATTATTCCAATGTCCCTGACGCCACTTCCTGAAGACGTGAAAATATTTTTAAAACCATTTTGACGTCTCCCGTCAAAATATTTTTGTCCTTATTTTGACGTCTCACACTTGGAACTTTGGGGCCAGACTGGAAAGTGATCAAAAGTGACAGTCCAAAAATGCCATCTTGCTTGGAGTCATGCGTCGCAGTTCAAAATGCATTTTCTGAAAACAAACATTGCGCAATCGACTGCAGTTTTTGTGACCTTTTAAGTAATGGGGAATGCAAAAAATATCCTCAAAGTACAACTGGTTAGCTATAAGGCTGGTAATGTTTGCTCGGTTGCGCTAAACATTACAGAATGCGGCGGCGTCGCTGTTCATGATTTTGTTTCATGTTTTATATGGACGAAGGAACTAAGTCTCTTGTCATAAAATTTGCAGTTGATTTTATGACATTTGCCGTTGGAAAATCCGTGTATCCCGTACAACCGCAGCGCAGACTGCAATATGGTCCTTTGTTGTTCATTTTCACCGGTCGAGAAACATCGATGAGACAATGGTTGCATTCGGAACATTTTATTTAACACGCCGATCGTCTGATAGCCAACCCACTCGTCATAGACGAACCAAAAAGAACTGAACAATGAACCCACAAAACCCAGTTCAAAACAGGGCGGGAGCCACACGCAAAGCGAGACTGCAACGCGCTTACAGGGTAGTGGAGGCGTGGAGGCACAAAAAGCGTGCCAAATTTCCGGAGTTACGCATACGCACCTACATTTGTTACGTGCAGGCAAACCACAGGGATAACTCAGCTCGCCTTTGTTGTGTATTCAATATTCCAAGTGAGACACGTGTCGAAATGACGCCACCAGCCATGTCACTTCTGAAAGGATAAACTCTCGAGCCAGTCAAGCCAAGTATGACTGAAACTTCTTAGGCACGCGACACGGCGTACGCACGACTCCGTCGATAACGGACAGCACAGCGGTGCACAATACCATCAGAAACTAAACGGAAGGAAACCGCGAAACAGCTACCACTGCAACAGACTGCGACGGCTGCAGGCTCCATTTGACAAGAGAGGTCAAAATAATAAAACCGCCATTTCGACATCTTATGGAAGTGATGTCGTAGACGTCAAAATAATTCTCAAAATATTTTGACTTTGGACTTTGAAATATAGTCCCTCCCTCTCAAAATCACTTCTTACTCCAGTTGAGTCGCGACGAAAGTATTCCACCGAAAGATTTACTTTCTCCCAGGAGAAATTGGTGTTACGCCTATCTGTCCTGTCCAGGCACGTACCATGTTTTGCGAGGAGAGTTAACCGTCCCCCTGGGAGGGTGGTTCATGCATTTGCCTTTGCTTACGACCAAGTTCCTGCGATCTTTCATGACGAGGGAGAGAGCACACTGGCACCATATATGAAGTGGCCCTGGAACTGCATTTTGCTGGAGCGAAGGTTTTGCAGTACTTGCAAGATTGGATGTACGTACTATGGTCGTTTGTGACATTATCAGAAGATGTCGGGCCAGTGAGAAAAGAATCATGGGGGAAAGAAAAAGATTGAGGCACACCTAAGCACTTCTTATGAGTTGTGAATGCGAAAGCATGTACATCATTCTTGCTGTACGCGTGTTGGCGCACTGACTGGCGCTGATGAGCACGTGGCGCTGAGCGGCCGGTCGTTGAAACCGATGCGCAACGTCAGTTTTAACGACCGGCCACCCCATGGCGCTGCGTGTCCGGTGAATGGGAGCCTGGTCGGCACGCTAGCCAATGAGATCGAAGCGGTGTAAAAGGTGCTGTGGTTAACCGGCGAATGGGAACTGGCTTGACTTGGAGAAGGGTTTAGAGCCATTTGGCATGGTTTCAAAGCTGATGACGTCGGCTCGCTCCATGAGACAGTTAATGCTTTCTCATTCAAAGGTAGGAAATATGTGGAAATCACTAGCGTTCCACAGCTACCCGAAAGACGGCTCCTGTGTGTTTTCTTGTTGTGAAGAGATGACGAGAGGTTTCGACGCACCCGGTTGTGAGCAATCGCGAGTGGGTGAACCAGGCCTAAGATGCGCGACGCGGCCACGGGGAAGTCCTCCCGTCGACACGGGGGCGTCCTCAGTGAGACGACGGGCGGCGCACTTCGCAGGTGAGGGTGGAGAACATCAAGGATCCCGAAGACCACATTGCCGAGGTCCTGGCCCGCGTGCGGCCGGAGTACGTGGCAAAGACCTACAAGATTGAGAGCTGGGACGACGCGACGGACTTCCTGGAGAAGCTCGGACGGAGGTCGGGAAAGCTGCTCAAGGTGGGTTTCGTCGCGGAGATCGGGCGTCTTGGCTTCCTGACTCCTCTGGCATTTGTGACGGTCTTTGGGGGTCTAAATGCCTAGCCTTTATAGAGCCAGCTCTTGAGGGGAGACATGAATCTTTGAAGCCAAAAAATCCATAAAAAACTGTTTTTTGGAACGTGGTAATCTTTAAATCCACAGCTCTTTTTTCTTTTAATCTGCCATGTTTTTTTTTTTTTGAAGATTTAATATTTGAGCCATAATATCACTTTATAATATCTATATAGGCTGAAATTTCACTGAAGCTGATGCTAAAACATTTTCTCAAAACACAAATTTTGGACTCCTTACAAATTTTCAGGAGGGATATCTTAGTATCTAGGGCAGACAGAAATTTAACTCTTTTAACACCATGTAGCTAAATGTGCAAAGCATGCAATGTTCGAAGCAGATTTTTCAATATACGGGTAGGAAATTTTTAACTGAAATAAAATGTTTTATTGCTTGGTTGCCACTCATTGAATACTGAACTTCAATGTGTTGTAGAGTCACCAATAATGGTTCAATTTAAAAGGTGGTTCCAACATTGCATTCTTCGTAATTTAAAGTATCTGACCATATAGCTAAAACATTCTTTTTTAAAAAATGATTTTTCTTTGTTGTTTTTGAAGACAAAGTCAGGGTAATCATAATTACCCTGAGAAGTGACTTACTAACTAAAAAAATATCAGATGTTTGAAATCAGCTCTAAAGTCTGAACAAGCTTGTGCTGTTTCATTGGGCTTGGCCAAAAAAATAAGGAGAAAAATCTCCAAAACCAGTGTTCCCCCAACGATAAATGGCATTGGTAGATTCAGATTGGTTTTCAAAGTCTGGAAGGAAAGGAGAAAGCCCGCTCCGGAGTACACGCTCCTAATTGACGAGCAGAAGAGGCCCCCTAATTTTTTGAGCAAACCGCCGGAGACGGTGAGTCGTTCAAAACGGCTGCCGCGGAAACTCGCTCGAGCACGAACTTGACGAGTTAATCTAGTAGCTCTTTGTCGAACCAATCACTAATGTCACTGCCCACCAAAGCCGTCAACGCCTGGCCCATGTCGGGTGCATTATCGGTACCATCGAGTCTCCGTAACGAATTGAGAGGAATAAGTCCGCGTTCGCCACCTTCTTCCACATTTTGACTCTCTCATAACGGCGGGGCATGCACGGCACATGCCGTCGGTGGAGCTCGGGGTGTTGGTAAGACTTTAACAAACTTGCGGAAGTAGGAAACCTTCACTTGCACAGTCTTTAGGGAGTTTCAGAATAACGTAAGGAATTTTAGTGCGTGTTAATGCTGTTGGTACACGCTACGCAAGAGAGCTTTAGCGTGGCATTTCTGCGCCGGGACGTAAAAGCCCAAGCATATCACGCTTGTAACGCCACCCAGATAACAATTTTTATTTCAGACACGAAATGTTGTAACTTGAGAAAAAAACTACCATAGTATTTTTGTCCAAAGTAACATTTGAGATTTGTGTAATATGACTGCACCCATTTGCACCGCCTCAGCAAGAGAGGTTTCGTGTATCTGTGTACTTGGTGGATTCCTTCAGCCTCCCGTACTGACACTTCATATCCTGGGCGGATCTCCAACACCAAATCTTGACTTCGGTCGTCACCTGGCAAGAATCGTGGCCAAGGCTCGCAGCACTCTAGTTTTCGTGCCCCTGTTTTTGCGGCGCTTTGGATGGGCTATTCTGAAAATCTTAGTTACAAAAGCACAAAGGACAAGGACAGAAAAAAGATACAAACAGGACAAGCGCTTGTCCTGTTCGTATCTTTGTTCTCTACTTGTCTTTTGCGCTTTCAGGGTGTCTAGCGACCGGGAAAACCGGGAATTGTCAGGGAAATTTTAATTACCGGGAAAAATCAGGGATTTGTCAGGGATATTGACAAAAAGCGGACCCAGTCAGGGAAAATGAGCCGGAAACGCCGTCAAGTGCCCTAAGCAAAGACGAGGACTTTGGGCAGAAAAATAGGCAATAAATTCTGCTTAGAGCGTAGCTTGGGCTCTGCTCATCCGATGTAGAATGTTCTACCCGATGCAAAGGGAACGGCCGGCAAATCTAGTCCAGGCCTTGGATTGGATTGGATTGAGGGGACGACACTACGCTTGATCCAGTTAGAGCTACTAGATTTAGTAACAAATGGGAAAGCCACAGGCCCCAATCCAGTCCAAGCGTTAAGCCGAAAGTATCTGAAAGTGTGCATCTGGCGGCCATGGCCATGCACCATGCTGGCATGTTTTCATTGTGTTTCCGGAAGTGGCCTCTTCACTGACAGTGTCGGCGGCGAGAAAGTGCTCGTTTTAAACCGGACTGAACAAACCCGAATATTTTGGAATATGCAAGTTGGATTAAGCCCGTGCAAAATAATACTCACAGTGCCCAATGCTCAATGCCTTGTGTTGTAATGGTCTTATATATTTCACCACCTCTACAGTGGTCAGGGAATTTCACCTGAAATTGTCAGGGAAAACCTGGAAGTGTCAGGGAATTTCAAAATAATAATTTGCTAGACACCCTGGCTTTTGTAATTAAGATGTTTACCCAAGTAACCCAACAGTTAATTTTTTATTCTGAAAACGCTATATGCCGACCCGGTTCTCCTGTGCGTCGAATGCTGCTCGTCCATCTGGAGCCCTAATCAGCAGCATCTCATCGAAACCCTGAAGAGTTTTCAGCGCCGCACCACGTGGATGCCGGTACGCTCGCGATCCACCCTCAGACTACGATGCGCGCCTGCAGTCCGTTGGCTGATCTGTCGTGGCATGGTGGCACGAATCTGCCTCTTTGTTGTTCCACCGGGCCCCATATGGCTGGATCATACCTAGCCTCAGTTCCACAGATCTCGAATCTTACAGGTGTCCCATTACCCCTTCGTGCCCGGACTCGACGACATCCCTCTTTTTATCAGCTGTAGTCACTCTCCTCTCTCTCACTGTGCCCGCCTTTGCCTCACACCACTGACGACCTTGGCGGTTTCACCAGAAGTCTTTCGCATGCTCTTCTGCACTTGTAGTCACATCATTCCTTTCATTTGGAAATGTATTCCTTTTTCATTTCTGATCTAAACTTTGTCCTTCGTCATTTAATTGTATTTCCTCGTCTGCTCAAGGGGTTGGCTAGTGTGAGCGGTTGCGTATGGGTTATAGACCTATCCGCTTGCCGTGCAAACCCTCATGCATTCCCCCTTTTTCTTGTGCGAATTAAACATTGATTGATTGATTGCTTGACTGACTGTACTTTACTGGCCTTTGCCTTCGCCGAGCAGCATTAGCATGCCGCAAGCAGCAAGTTGCCGGTGATCGTTGCCCACTTTGCTGGGTCTTGCGAGTTGTTTGTGATGCGCATCTCCCGTAGGAGTGCGATGTCGTCCTGTATCGAAAATTGCGGTCGCAGGTTGTCGCCGACGTCGCACTCACGACGACCGGCGACGGTCCTGGAAGCCGCCATTTTATAACTGCGCTTGTCTTGGCTTTAGCCAACTTCTCGTGCATCACGAATCCTCTTTGGAGGGACGCGAAAACCCTTTGCGTGCGCACGTGAAGCGCAAAATGCGGTCAGCATTCAGGACATGCGCAGTGGCAACGACCCTGTTCTTTGCATACGCCATTCTAAAACTTCCCATTGCCTAGTGTGTTCGCGCTTTATTTCGCAAGAAAACACCGTTGGCATGCAGTGTACAAAGCTAAACTATCATGCGAAAAAAGAATCAGCTAGCTGACCTTTTTTTCTTTTTTGTCGACGTATCAACTAGCTCAACTTCAGCCCCCTAAACTGTCAGCTGCGGCAAAATGGCAACCCAAACCTTGGGTTTGATTTCTTCTTTGGACTTTCTGTCATTCTTATTGATGGGCACTTTCGATATGGCACGCTCCACTCCCACCTCTGCACCCCTGAACCGTGCTAGGCACAAGCATACGAGACACAATGCACATACTTCTTGTCACCACCCCGCATAAACAGCCGACCAACTGAACCGGCGTAACGTGCTGTCGTCGACTTTTTGTAGATCTGCCGATTTCGGCGGTGCAGTCTCGGCGTGGTTGGAGACGCTCCACGGAGCTGACACTGCCACAAATCTATGAGTGCAAGGTGTCCAACTTGAGCCGGACCTGCCAACGGAAGATGCACGCTCCGAAAAGATGCCTTTGGCACACTCTACATCTGCGACGGGAGCAGGTTGAGCTAGTTGGTCGCACATGTTGGAAGGGCGTATCTAACTTGCAGCACGCCGTTTCGCTACCATAATCAAGATTCTCACCGCTGCTAAACAAATTTTACGGCCGCTCTGGCAACGACCATAAGCTGGGATAGCATCCTGGCGGGGCGCACCTAGATTCCAGCACGCATCTTCGGACCATAATCGGGATTTTTGCCGCCATTCACATGCCTTACGGCCGCTCTGAGAACAAGCACAAGGTGCGATAGCATGCTGAAAAACATACCTTGCATCAAGCACACTGTTTCAGCTGCCTTCACCTCGTAATGGGTGGTGGCGGCATGTCTGCGATTATGTTTGTGACCCTGTGTCATATGTTCTTGGCATTCGGTTGATAATCAACGATGGCCGCTTGTTCGGTGCTGGCGAGCGGTGCCAGTGGTGGTTTGTAGGAAACTTTGCAGATTGTCGACGGTTTTGAATGAGTTGCAGATTCATGACAGCAGTGAATTTAGTTAGTCCTGTAGTGACTCGCATGGCATCTCTGTTCATGCACTTGGTCCTTTGTTGTTGTCTTGTGTTGAGTGGGAGGTGCAAAGTTGCAAGCTTACACCATTTTGGCGGTGAGCAATGCTTTGACGGCGGTATGTAAGTGCCCCAGGATTTCGAGGTAACTCTTCTAATAGGTCCTAGGGTGTTCTTCCAGCCATTGGTGAGAATGTCCAGTCATGCCATTGCTCCCCCATAATCGTCCATTTGTAGTCCAAGAACTCGAACTGTCAGTTGGTTTGGAAGTGCTTTTCCATGCACGGTGTGGTGAATTTGGTTCTTAACGTTGGTCTTATCAAGTTCGTGGCTGGCTGCGACAACAAAAACTGTCTTCTCGGGCAAGTCCGAGAGGCCACCCTCTGTCGGCGCACGCAGAGGAACAATTTTTGCTTCAAAGGATATGCGCATTTCCCAAACTTTCTCCTTCAGAAAACTTTCTAAAATTGCTTTTCACTGCGCTTTTCGCATCGTAACGTAGCTTTCTGCGAAGCAAGAACTGGGTAGATGCCTCTTTGGTTCCTCCTATACAATGACCGGGTCACAGATTTCAATGATTGTTGTGAATCGACAAATGTGCGCACACTTTGCAGGGCGGGGAACCGGACGTGCCTACTGTTGCGAAGATGGTCCTCAACGACTGGCAGCGTGGAAAGCTGCCCTACTTCGTCAAACCGCCCGAAGAGGTGGGCATTTCGGTTCTTTCGGTTTGAGATCGATTCAATTTCGAAACAAATAACTTTATTTTTCTTCTTCACTCATTTTCTGGGTTCACGGCGTAGGGAGCAGAGGAAAACGCACGACGCCCGACCCGAAAGTTCGCCAGGTCGAGATAAATACGAGAGAACTTACGAAGCAGTCCTACGAAACAAATTGAAGCAATAAGGAAAAGCAAATGCACGTGCAACTTTATTATTTGCTGGAAGAGATCCTAAATTAAGATTGTAAAATATTGACTGCCTAAAATATATTCAAATGAAAGTAATAGCAAAAAAAATTGCACGCGTCGTGAAATAATAAAAGTGGAAGTTTTCAAAACCTTTGTCACACAACTATTGCCCAACAGCAGAAAGATGTGGCAGCCATGAGATGCAGGTCGAAGGGGTAGCACTTTGAAATATAACCCAGTATCTCTGACATTTGAATGACAAGAAAGGAAGGTTCAAACAGAATATTGCAGTGAAAACACATTTTTTTTTAAGGTAGGCTTAATGACTATGTTAGCCTGTGCAATACACTATTAAACAGGTAAAAATGCATTACTCACGCTGTGACCAGAAACCTTGTTGCATTCCTTTTTTAAAAACTATAAAATGTTTACTTACTTACTTGAATACCAGCTGAACGTAAAGGAGAAGCGATGGAGAAGGAGAAAGTAAAAAGAACCACACTGCTGGTGATTCTTTCCAAATTTGTCTATACCTGTTCTGTTTACAGTTTTAGTCACTCGAAGAGTTAACATCTTTTTTAATTGTAATGAGTTTTACGGCCAGCATCGGCCATAAGGACACACTGCACAGGTGCATGGAAATGTTTATGTGGTGACATGTCTGTCGTATTTGCTAAAGCCGAAAGCTCAGTAAAGAATCTCTCTGCTAAATCAGTAGAAATTCTTTTTTTTTTTTTTTTTAGATTGGGCACTTTTTATAAGGTAAGTTCTCCATTATTCTGTTAAAGGGACACTGACAGAGGTGTTTATGCTCGCCGAGGTTTTAGTTGTACATGACATATGAGAGCCCTACTACCCCAGAACACAATAGACCTATTGCTATATTACCCAAGCATCAAGGAGAATGCAGGGATTGGTGTTCCATGCGCCATACGTACTGGCCTCAGCAGTAGTAAATTTTCTAAAGCAAAAACCTGGAAACAAATGGCATCTTGCACGCGCGTTCAAGTCAGCAGCTTTATTTTGGTTATTTACTTGAATCTGTTATACGGGGGAGGCGTGCGCGTGCAGCACGTGGAACACCAATCCCTGCATTCTCCTTGATGCTTGGGTAATATAGCAAATGGTCTATTTGCGAATCGAAAATTCGGTTTCTTTTTGCCCGAAAATTGCCGATCAAGAACTGGCCGGTTCAGTCTGCGCTCACTCTCTTTTCTGTGATCACGGGCCGTTTCTAAGGTATCGTGCGACCACAAATTTAATGAAAGTCGTTGGTCACTGAAGGCACACACTCAATATTAAAAATAAAAAAAAATATGAAACCCATTTTTTGTGGCTTACAAAAAGCTGCAAATACGTCGATTGAAAAAAATGTTCCACAGAGAACCGGAAGCATTCTGTGCGTGCGTGCGTTTAGCGTATCGTGGGACTCGCGAGGAACGGCATAGCGACGCGGGCGACGGGCGGCGAGGACCTCTACTTCAAATTGTCGTTCGGCAGTACTGGCGGAATTCTGCCTGCCTTTACAGAAAGTTCGGGACTGATCAAAAGAATTCGTATTCATCCCGTACGACACGCCCGACCGCCAAGCTGATTTGCACGAAGACTGTTCGCCGAGCCGTCGCTCCCCTTCTCGTGAAAAGCTGGGGCAGACATCGTTCCGCGCGCGAACTTCAAGCAGCATGGCGTGTCCGCCAGTGCCATGCTGCACGGCGGCCTGATTTCTTTACTGGGTGCAAATGCTCGCCAATGCGCGTGGTGCTTCCGGCCCCGACCGGGAGTGCTTTTTCTGGAGGAAAATCGGCAGCGCACTTTCCATCCTGCAGTTACCGGCTGAATTATTACTAGAGGAAGAGATCCCCCCGGTAAGGTGATCCCCCCTGTAGCTCAGTGGGAGCGGCGTCCGCCTGGCACGCGGCAGGACCGGGTTCAATCCCCGGCGATGGGTTTTTTTTTGTTTTTTTAGCATTTTTTCAATGTTTACATTTCTTTTTTTTACAATTATCACCGGAGAAACAGCAAAAAATAACAAACAAATGTTATTTGTGGGCGGGCGTTGCTGCCGAATTAAATGGGATGGGATTTCCCTTTTTACGGCTCACCTGTCACGAACTTCGATGTAATCACTTTCCACAAAATGCAAGGAGCATATAAATCAGGTAAGAATCTGCTTTCCGAGGAGAGTGCCCGTAAATGTTCTAGAGGAATTGCAGCCAGCCATTGGTCCTGATCCCTGAATTCATCTTTACCGGAAACTCTAGCCGCTTCAATGCCACTTTTTGGACATAAGAACATGTGAGCCAGCTCTTCACGCTGCATTTTGGGCGTATTATTTTGGAGCCGATCATGGAAGTTAACCACGGGCACTCACTACTCATCCGCAGCTTCTCGATGCACCGGCACAACTCATCTTGGCGTGCCGAACGAGCGGCGGAACAAGCGTAACTGCAAAGAATCACATGGCAGACTTATTCCCGCTCCGCCATAGCCGTCTGCTGTACTCCGTTTCACCTTATGTTGCACCGCGAGACAAGGCTAGAGCGCCAGCTCGTAGCGTTAGGGAGCTCTGCTAATTCACGCGAGCTTGTGCACGCCAAGATGTGCCCTAGAGCAAAGGAGCTGCACTTGTCGCCTTTTCGCTGCGGTACATCATAAGTGCAACAGACTATATTTACACAAAAGCAAAAAGAAAAAAAAAATGCGGTGCACGGTTGGGTGATAGCCGACTTCCGCCCGCTCTCTCACTCCTACACGACCTCCGTCTGCGCGGGGTTAGGTTCGGTTTTGAGCAGTTATGCGTCTTTTGGCTTTTATTAAAAAAATAAGCTACTCTGTTTGCAAAATAGTTAATTGGGTAGTCCTCCGATTCTCCATAATAAAAGCGCCTGGCAAAAAATGAAAAACATTTTTGGAGAGGTGTCAGTGTCCTGAGTTCGCGCCAATCTCTTCTCTCGTCCTAAGATATCAGAATAAAGTAAGGGGACAAATGAATGTTGAAAACGAGTGCCGGCGGCAGTTTCCATGGCAACTTGCGCGGACGCTGTGACGTAGACCTATGCTATGCCGCCAGTCCGCGCAAGTTGCTATGAGTCCGCCACACGACGCCCGCTCTCATCGCTCATGTGCTCCCTGCTTAAGTTTTAATGTACTCTGTCGTAAGCAGTCGCAAGGGTGTAAACCACCCTTTAAACGTAACATAAGAAATGTGAGAAATTATAAGAATAAAAATGTGTTCTGTCATTGGATGAAACTGAACAACTTATATCCTCCTTCTTTTTTCAGGTACCGGTGTGGGAATCGTCACGTTATCTCTCGCCTACATTAACGTCTTATACTTCGACCAGTACCGGGAATAGCTTGTGGCGTAAAATTCGCCGGCGTGTATTTAGCATCCCTAATTTTCCCGCCGGCACTCGTGTATTTTGAGGAAGCGTATGGCTTTCGAGGCGCTCTACTTCTGAGTGGTGCTATCACAATGCACGTAACAGCCTTTTGCCTTCCGCTAAACGTGCCCCAATGGATAAGACACAAAACGGAAGTCCGACAGCCTATCAAGTCACCGGGATACTGCACTATCAACGGGACGCAGCTCTCACAGGACAGCTCTGCAAGCAGAAATCCCTCCGGAAAGAACATTTCTAAAGGCGCTGAGAGTATTCGAGAGTCCATCATACTACTTCGGATGCCAGTTTATTATGCAATTGTTGTATATACTGTCATAGCGGATTTTGCTGCCATGGCATTTCAATCAACAATTGTCGACTATTCAATAGATAAAGGCTTCCCTCTGGAAACAGCTGAGTCTATAGTTGTGTATTCATCAGTTGCCCAACTGGTGGGATGTTTAATTGTCCCGCTTCTGGCTGACTTTGGATTCATGAACCGAAGCACACTTATCGTGCTCAATCTCTTTGCTTTCGGTTGCTCGCTATTAATCCTTCCAGAAGTTGAAAAGTATGCGTACGTTGTCATTTTTTGCCTCTGTGTAGCAATCTCCTCAGCATTCCTCACAGCCATCAAAGCTGCCATTATCACTGACTACCTTGGAGCGGATGCAATCCCATTATGTTGTGCATTGTTGGGACTATCAACGATGCCCTTGTTTTTGTGCAATCCTACAATAATAGGTGAGTTGTTTTTTTTTTTTTTCTCTTCAGTTTCTGAGCTTAACGCTCTGGGTCGGGCGTAGGCTAGCGCCCCCAGCCGGTGTTTTAAACTGGACGGCATATATATCTCACCCTTATGTGACTTGAGAAATACTACAAGAGGACACTTTAAACCATTTACGTGGAGGAATGCGAATGCATACGTATGCGTAGCGTATTCCTACAAGGTGCGCGCCCCGCAATCCTCCGCAGAGGCCGGCCGCGCAGCCTCTGCGGAGGCCGACTGACCGGGTTCTGGAGAGCGGCGCACCCGCCGCTGTCCAGAGCGGTGCATCGGCGCGCGGGCCGTAGCCAATGCGGTGCGGCCAATCTTTCGCAGCGGATTCGGCGCGTCGCAGCCATTTTAATAGCCAATTCACGGAGGGAATTTCTCTGCCTTTTTTCACGGTTACGGACAATACCGGCTCGCCTTCGTGGGATAGTTAATGCTTTGGCATTAGAAAGAGAATAGCTTTGTCACTCTCGGAAGTGAAAATAGGAAAATGCTAATCATTACATTGACCCTCTGCACCAGTCGGGTGATCAGTGTCTAAATTTCTCTACTTGCCATACCTTTTTTTTAGCTGTGATTAGCCGTTACCGCATTTACTAAATTAATTTTGGCCTCAACAACCGCAGGGTGAATCGCTGTACAATAGGATATCAAAGCATAACGCACTGTATCCACGTCTTGATAGTTAGTACCCCACACATGAGTTTGCAACACTCCCGTCCTGGCCTCAAACAACAAGTCCTCTGTCCTCTTCAGAATTGTCATATATTCTTCCTTTCCCAATATACGTCTTGGGTGATGAATAAATCTCCAAGAGAAATTTTGTTTATATTTACATATCTAAACGTTTTCTTTATGTTACTGTAACTTTTAACGAGACACGTTTATAGGCTATGTCTGCAGGTGAGGATTCAAAAAGCCTAACCGCGAATTTTCCGACTAACTTTAGAAGAAAAAATGACATCGCATGGCTTCGAATCACGTGACCTATACAGAAGTTCAGTTTCCCCGCTACATTTACCGGACAAATCAACGTCCCCTGACATGACGTAGCGTGACCTACGAGTAAATTCAGTTTCCCCGCTAGATTTAGCGGGAAAATTTATGTCGCTTGATTTACTCATAAATCCAGTTTACCCGCTACTTGTCATTCTCCATGCTCTGGGGACACAGGCCGCCCCGACAGGAAGAGTCAAAAGGTCAAGTCAGTGGGGTGTGAAGTGGGTGGAGTCCATGGGGTCGAGAGGTGTGGAGAGACGTGGAGGAACAGCTTGTGAAGAAATGCCTGGAGGTTTCTAGCGCAAAACCAAGAACGTTTCACGAGCAACACAATGGCGAAGTAATTTGCCATACATATTTTTCTTAACTGTGATTTTCTCAGCAGTGTTTCTACTATTGTCCAAAACTTTTGGTCTTAGATTTTAGCCATAATAATTTATTTTCTGCCGAAAATGTTTACCTGGAAAAACAAAACAAAAATATTCAGGCCCATTGTTTTTTTGTTTTTGTTTTAGAATGTATTTATTTGCGTTCTGGGGCTTGCCATGTTGAGTTTACTGTTGCGTTACAGACATTCTACTTCAATCCCACCGCTGCCGCCAATTATGTTACAGGCCCACCTTCCGCCGTTTCACCCAGCAACAATTACGTCGTTCTTCTCATTTTCGCCTCATCCCCCTTCTGTTCGCAGTAGTTTGTCCGACTTCAAATACCATCTGTCGCAATAAGTATGTTGTGCGTTGTACGTTGTATTGTGGTTCCTATACAGTGATCAGTCAAACATTCCAACCCCCCCCCCCCCACACACACACACACTCCGTGATTGAGCACCCCTATCTGACGCGCCATGCGCGTGATATACCACCTGCTAATGCAGATTGTGGATAACGGCTGCTGGGATAAAGAGAAAGTATTTTGTCGACTACGTGTCCATGCATTGGGAAAGGCTCCTCTTTAAGCGACCGTGACAGGGGCTATTCGTAATGGACCAACGGCTCGGAACAAGTATCTCAGATACTGCAAAATTCATCGGGTGTTCGCGAGCTGCAGTTGTAATTACCTTTATGAAGTAGACTAATGACAATAAAACTGTTTGTAGACGCCGAGGCGTTGCACGTCCACGCCTCATCAGAAAATGTTAACGTCGGAGGCTTTTCCCCTTGGTGAGGCAAAATAGGCGGCTACTTATTTCTCAACCGACTGCTAAATTCAGTGTAGGCAAATATACAAATGTTTCAGGGCATATAGTTAATAGAGCTTTGTTTTATATAGCGCTTCGCAGGAGACGATCTTTTTGTGGCGAAAGCGAATCAACATGGTATTAGGTAGGTTCTACTAACGTGTTTTTTTATATTGCCGCGAGCGCAGCTGACTGAGTAGGCAGCGCGCCCGTGGCCTAGCGTTTATCGCGCTTGCCTTCCACGCAGAAGGCCAGGGTTTGATTCCTGGCCACGGCTACACATTTTCGTGGACGCTCTAATGCAATGTTCTGGTAAATTCGAGAACCGTCTTGCTCATTCGAGGTTAGAATGTTCTACGCGCCGAACCTTCTACGCCGAACGATCCAGAAACCCACGAGGGTACATAAGGGATTCCGCAAGGCGAGCGGAATCAGTTTCGCCCTAGCGTTCGACTCTGCTGTTACGCCGACTTCGACGCCCGCGACGCTCTGCTATTATCTTCTGTCTCCTTTTTTATTTTCTTTTGGGCACAAGTTCGCCCCATTAAACGTTTCAGTTCTTTCAGTTATTTTCTCTGTTTCACTTGTCCTTCGTGACAATATCAGTGTATATTCATCCGCGTTGTCCATTTATGTTCATCATATAATTTGGGTAAGTGGCTCCCCCTTCCTGCTTGTTCTTAAACTGAAGCACCAACAAACATGTTCGTGAAAACATTGTGAGTCCCCTACTAACGTTCCGAATGGAATCGTTATTATTAATGAATAAATTAATATAAGCGTGTTGAGAAACACTGCGATACAGTGCATGTAAGCCACACGTCAAACTTAGGTCGGCAAATGATAAATTGGTTGAATAAACAACAAACGGAGATTGAACAGACAGTTTCGCTGACGTTTCTGCAGTACAAAAGCACAGAAGAAGTCAACCCTCTAGAAGGCGAAAGAACCTACTACATTAGGGTAACGATCGCTGTGCGTGCATTTTTAAATAAGTGAAGGAATGAGTGAAAGAATGTTAAAAATCTAACTAATTTTTGTTGTATGGTGTAATGATTACGTGACTGCAAGCCGGTACAATAAAGTTCCTATCAGAGTCAAAGCAACAAAAAAAAACATAGACCATCAGAGATCAGCATGACCGGCACAGAAAGTTACACAGATCACGCCCTCGCTACTCAACTAAAGGGTTCAACCATACCAACACTAGCCCAACCCCAAGTCGCGGATGTAACTTAGCAAACGCTCGCAGTGGCACTTGTAGATCGCTTGAGTGAAAAACATCTTCAACAGGTTCGTTACGGTGAACTACGCCTTCTTCGGTAGCGGCCAGATGAGATGCACAGAACCCTGGCAACTGGCATCAAGTTCCTTGCACGGAAGGCGTTTGTGACAACGACTATGAACACATTTCACATTCTCAGCACTGCTCCTTTTGTCGACGCCATTGACCACACTAAGATTCAAAAGTTCATTAGAATAGGATGATTTAAAACCGTTCCAGAGTCCCTAAGAAAAGTGTTGTAGCTGTGAATTATCGAAATAGCGATAGCTGGTGCCTAAACTGCTCGTCAGATATGGTCGCAGCCAATTACCGATTTGAGTATACCTCGATCACGCCAGCCACATCAGGAGTGTCACCGAGCTCCGACAATATGGCGATGCTTCTAGCTCGAGCGACATACACACTTTGCGTCTGAGTGCAGAAGACAGGGACACTCTCCGGGAACCTGATATCTCGCCCCAGGGGGCAGAATCCCCTCACACCACAATCCAGACGTTTCACTGGTATTCCGACTATATAAGTAGAAATTCAAGAAATATGGATACAACCAAATATTCTTGGCACAGGAGCAGCAGTCAACTTAATCAATGCTTCTCCCGTGTCGGCTGACTGTGATGCTTTCCAGCCAGCTTCTCAACTTTTAATATCCAACGGTGCCATAACTTGGACAGACGGACTGGTTAATATACTCGTCATCGCTTTCGCGGAAACATCGCTTGGAGACTTCGTCATTTTTATAAAACTCCGTATCCCCAATAGTCTTGGGTTATGAGTGATGTAGAAAAAGACTTTTTTCCCGGCTCAAGCCCGAACAAAAGGAAGCTGAGATAACTCCTCGCACGCCACTGGAAACAACACGTGTTGACACCTCGTCATGCAAACGTACTTTGATGTGGCTTATGTGCGTCGCTCATTCTTTGCGCATCGTCGCCGTACAAAGCTGGCACATGTTCTTGCATTGTTTCTACCAGTGCGCCATGACAGCTTGTTATCAAGTACACCTCTTCAATAACTCAAACGCACCTATGAGAAATAGCGCAACTATACCTGTCGAGGCTGCTTCGTAGGTAGGCCTCACGACCAAATATTAAAAAAATCAATTGGAAAGTTCCTTTTTGTTCCTGGCTCTGTGCTAAACCTGGAAGATAATTAGTTTCATTTTGAACACTTGCTTTGTGCATGAACGGAGAATCTGTAGCAAGGCAAAGCTTTTAAATCTCTGCACGTCAGACATTACTTTTATTTTGGAGGAGTGCATTCGATGCTCCAATTAGTGGTTGGAGCGTGCAATTGCGCCATTTTGTCCCTACAGGCAATTCCTTACTGTAAGAACAGTTTACATTTGGATCAAATTTGACTAGCGAACAAGCAACTGATATTAAAAGAGTATTGTTGTCACACAGAAATTGCATTACCCTCAGCTCACACGAACTTGCGTGAATATCGTACGCAAACCACACCGTCCACACTGGAGACAGTAGACCGATACACCAACCACTACGTTGCTTAACCTCTGCAGATCGTGGAACCACTCGAAGCCAAGTGAATGAGATAATAGACCATGGTGTCACCAGTCCGCCGACGACCCCGCGATCATCCCGGTGATAGGCTAGTTCGAAATATGATGGCCTGTACGTTTTTGCATTTATTACAGAAAACTACGGTTCAACCATCTCTCATGTTTTTTTTGTTTTGTTTTTTTAATTTCATTTATTTAATTTTTTCTCAGGATCCAAAGGCATTATATAGAGGATTAAGCACTCTAACATGAACATAAAGTGAAAAAACAAGAAAAAGGCGGAAATAAAAACTTTGTACGAAACACCATTTAACAAATTAGTAATTGCAATTCAGAAATCTGCGGTATTAGTAATTGAATCGATGTCTGCGTGAAGGCGATTCCAATCAATTGAGGTTTGGTGTAAGAAGGAGGCATTAAAAGTATATGTGCTGTAATGGGGATTTCTTAACATTTAATTGATGATTGGTCAGTGATATGTGAGATTTTTTTTGAAACAGTGATTGGCGAAGTGTTGGTTTAGAGTGATATATCTTGTGAAACAAACAGTCTTGATATTTTCGCCGAAGGAAGAGGTTAGGAAAGGATATAAATTATGTCAAAATCAGCCTTCATGACACAGGACTCCCTATACCAATTCAATCGTATTACTCGTAGCTTTAGTACCGCCCTAGTGAGATCTCAAAGACTGCTGGACAGGGTTTTGGTTAATCTGAAGTAGACAGTGACACTGGTCTACTTTGATGATAATTCCATCATATATGATTCCAACATATTCGACGATTATATACAATGGCTATCTCTTGTGCTTGATGCACTAGGCAATGCCAATATCCGCTTGAATCCTGAAAAGTTTTTTTTTCTGTTTTGATGAGGTTGTGTATTATGTTCAAGTTCTTAGCAAAAACAGGATGAAACCTGGCCCCTCCAAACTTGAGGCCTTATTTGAATATCCGATGGCCAGAACTATAAGATATGCGTGGAGCTTTCTGGGTTTTGCATCATAATTCGCCGTTTCATTTCCCACTTTGCCTCTCGTGCTGCTTCATTAAATATATCATGTCGAAGAATCTGTCATGGCATTTGGATATCTATGAAAAGTCAACGTTTATGAGACTGAAAGACGGCCGGGCCTCCTAAGCGCCCCATTACTCGAATATTTCAACCCTTTTTGGTGAAAACATTTCTCCACACAGATGCTATATTCTGTTTCACGATAACTTGGCGAACTGGGGAGGTTTCCGCTCAAAACATCGCACTGGGCCCTGATATTAGCACCCGCCAAAGACTCATGGGCAAAATGGGCGTCTCGTTGTTTAATAAACTGTTCCCAAAGAGCTCGTTATTCTTACGGACGAATATTTTGAGGCAGTGGAAGTTCACCCGAAGTTGGTTTATTTCGCTGCAGACAACTCTTCGCCAGCAGATGGCAGCCGGTTTCTTTGTGTCTCGCATTTAGCGCTGTCACACAAACGCTCCCCTGACTTCGAGTCACGTGCCTCGCTCGACGCTTTTATTGGGTCGCAGAGGCCATAGCCTCCACAGTTCGCCAATTTATCGTGAAACGGAGTATAGTGAACAAGGATTTGGTGCTATCATACTTCAAGACCCCCCGATTGTACTCAAAGATTCATTTCTTAATCAAGTCGCCGGCTCACGCAACAATAGGAGAAAACCCATCCATCTGACCTAGAATGTTTGACTCTCGTCTGGTCAATGAAACATCGTCCATACTTTTATGATCGCCATTTCACTGGTGCAGCCGATAATTCAGCGTTGACCTGGCTTCAGACAAACAATACTTGACAGCAAAACGTGCACGATGGGTGGGCTTTCTGAAAAAAATGTTACTTCAAATTCATTCATCGCAGCGGATGAAGTCATCAGGATGCTGTCTTTTTGTCCCGCAACCTACTAGACAAGCAAGCTAAGATCCTTGAGTATGACATTCGCTTAGAAGGGGGGGGGGGGTCACTTTTGATCTTTGTCATTTTCAAAAAGATGAAAAGGTGACAAGACATCATAAAGCGGATTGTGTCTCCCGCTCCGGCGGATGCTTCACAGCGACTCCATCGAGCGTACTATGGGAAAAAGGGCATACCTTGTCATAGTGACCCACAGCATTGTCAGTTACTACCAATGATTCCAGTTTCGCTGAGGACTCACGTACTTAACCTCTGCCACTATGATCCCACAACATGTCGCCTGAGTAGAGACAAGACTCTAGCCTATCTCGCCGAACGCTATTGGTGGCGGGGGTTCCGGCAAGACGTTGCTTTGTGTGTCGCTTCTTGTGAAACCCGCCAACAAAGAAAATTATAAATATTTTACAACTTACGCACATCCTACCCCACCCCCGCAAGCTGCTGTCAAGTTTATTGCAGTTGATTGTTTGGGAACATATCTGAGCTCATAAAGAGGAAACAGTTATATAATATTTGCTGTTGATCATCTCAACAAATGAATCCAGCTACGTGCCATGCTTACAACCCCAGCGGATCGCGTTGAAAAGTATTTTTTACGTAAACGAATTGCACTCCCGCCACGGCGTACCGCGCTCTCTGCTCACCAATAGACCTTTTGCGAAATCCCCCAAGCGCCCCGGCCCGCGCGCTGGTGTGGGAGGAGATTGTCCCTCGCCCTGGCCGCTCTGCCTTGAGATCGCATTACCTTGTCGCTTGCCTCACTCTTAATCGTCTGTTTTTCGATTTCATTACCTATTTTATCTATTCCAGTGTATTTTTTATTGCTTCTAAGTCTTTCTATTTTCTTCTGCGCGCGATATTTCTATGTATATATATATATATATATATATATATATATATATATATATATATATATATATATATATATATATATATAGTATTTGTGTCTTTATTTCGCCTTTTTCGACGGGAGTGCCGACGGACAACACGCCGCTTCACGCGTCGTTCCGCGGGTGGAGTACTACCGTTGCTACCTATTCCTATCGCGCTGTTAGCTGTTCATTTTGGTTCATTTTGACCCGCGTGCAGTCAAGTGGCCGTTTATGAACACCCGCGCACATGTCACAGGGGTAGGCAGAGCTCTGACTCAACAATCGCGACGCGAGAGCCGAGTGCGCTGTGAGTTTGGCCGCCCGCGCTCGCTCCGTTGACTCGCACTGTAGCGTGTGCCTTCGAGTACCGCTTAGTTGACCAAAATACAGCACGCCGCTTTGTCGCCGCGAACCATTTGTCCAAATGTTTGCGAAGCTGAGGCATATGCAACGCTGCGGCGCCTGACAACTGCGCGCTGAGGCGCGATCCCTTGCAAACACCGAAGGCTCAATGTCGCGGCTTGAATGCGCCGCATGCGCTTCGTAATCTATCTGCTAAGCGGTTGTCAGTTGCCAACGCCCTTTTATAAGTGCAGAGATGTGTTGCCGCGAATCATTTCTCCGAATGCCTGCGAAGACGTAACACCGTTCGTCATATCCAGCGTGTGGTGCCTGACAAACTGCGCGCGCAGCGGCGCAGGCCGCTTCGCAAGCGCCGGGCCCAACGTCGCGGCTTGTACGCTTATGGTATGCCTTCTTAATATATCTGCTAAGCGGTTGTCAGTTGCAGACATCATTTTTCAAGTGCAGAGATGTGCTGTCACTCAGGCAGTCATCTTGTAACTCGTAATTCCTTCGATAATTTTATTTCTCAAGTCAAGATGTCAGCTGATGCTCGAGTCAAGATGTTAACAACTGACAACCGCCGAGGAGACGGATCATGAATGCATACCAAAGGCGCATTCAAGCCGCGACGTTGAACCGCCAGTGCTTGCTAAGAGCTCGCACAGCTGCGTGCAGTTGTCAGGCGCCGCAGCGTTGGATAGGCCGAACGGTGTTACGGTTCGGACATTCGGACAAATGATTCGCGACGGCAAAGCGGCGTGCTGTATCTTGGTCAAGTTGGGGGGCACTCGAAGGCATACGCTGCACAGTGCGAGTCAACGGAGCGAGCGCGGGCAGCCAAATCACAGCGCACTCGGCTCTGGCGTCGCAATTGTTGATTCAGAGCTCTGCCTACCCCTGTGATACGTGCGCGGGTGTTCATAAACGGCTCCTCTCGAGTGCACGCGGTTCAAATAAACCAAAATGAACAGCTAACAGCGCAATATGAATCGGTAGCAACGGTAGTACTCACCCGGGGAACGACGCGCGAAGCGTGCGTGTTGTTTATCGGCACTCCCATCGAAAAAAGCGAAATAAGGACACAAATACTAAATATATACAAGAAATATCGCACGCAAAATAAGAATAGAAACACTCCAGAAGCAATACAAAATACACTGAAATAGATAAAGATTGGTAATTGAATTGAAAAACAGAGGATTAAGAAGTAGCAAGCGGACAAGCTATGCGATCTCAAGGCAGAGCGGCCAGTCGAGGACAGTCTCTCACAATTCTCGCGCGCGGACCCGTGCACTTGGGAAGAATTACAGATCGTCTATTGGGTATTTAACTCGCATCTTTTCAAGCATGAGATGGCAATATTTAGAATATATAACACCCCGGCAGCCTCCTACTCTCCAAAACAATACACCTCGTTGAGCGTGCCAATCGCACTATTGCAGACATGTTGTACCCATACGTAAATACATCACACACGTATTAGGATATGTATGTACCTGACACAGTCTCCGCGTTGATCACATCCCATAAAGCAAGTATCATGATTAAACCCTTTAACCCTGTGTATAGAAAAGTTCCGGTTCTTTCACAAGATTTAACGCCACGAACCATAGTGGGAACATAGACGGCGAGAGATGACTAGGCGTTGCAAGGACCGACTCAATGGAGCTTGACTCCGTGATCGTGTTGCCATAATTAAAACTTGTTAAGAAAGGAAGTAAGGGCAGCGAATGTACTTACGAAATACGAGGGACATTGTGAAGTACTTCGGCAGACAAGCAGTCAACTATTAACTGAGAAATCTCAATGCATCTCAAAGAGCTAGCTAGATTTTTCCAGCTCATCTCAGTCAAGTAAAACTGTACGTTTCCAGGCATACACTCACCACGAAGGTGGCGTGGGAGAGACGGCCAAGGACGGGAAGTCAGCAAAGATGGGAGGCGATCTGACATATGGTAATGAAAGCAGAACAAGCTAGAGCAAACAGTAAGGGACCAGGTGAAGAAGAGACGAATGACCTGATGGCAGTTTGGTGAAACAAAAGAAGGAGGCTTTAAAGATATTTTTTAATCAGTAGAATATTACAGTGAGTAAATAATGCAATAAACGTGTTACTAAGTTCACAGTGTACACCACTTAGGCAAGGTAATGGTCTAACGCATCTCGAATGAATTTACAAACATGAAGTAAACAAAGGTGTCAGAAGAAACAATGCGTGTTAGACATTACTCGCGGCAATATTGAGTATAAAAATATGTTGTTACGACGAAAATAATCCCTGGAGAAGGGGAACAATAGGGACAAAGGACAAACACAAATCTCCAAACACAGCCAAGTGACTGGTGCGCGACCGAAAAAATCCGCCTGGTCCGGGTATCGAACCCGAATCCCTCCATTTCCAATGGAGCGCTCTACCAACTGAACAAACCAGAGGTAAGACGTCAGTAGAGCAAACAGGTTTAACGCAGCTGCCACAAGTCTAACACCAACATGGCTGAATGCTTGCATTTTAAGGTTATAATTATAATGCAATTAAATGCAAAAGTGCAAACGAGCTGGACAAGAATGACGAAAATAATCCCTAGAAGGGGAACAAGAGGGCCAAATGGAAACACAAAACTCCAAACACCGTTAAGTTACTGGCGCGCGACCGAAAAATCTGCCTTCTCCGGGTATCGAATCTGTTCCTCTCCATTTCCAGTGGAGCGCTTTACCAACTGAGCTAACCAGGGTTAGACGTCAGTATACGCTCTAGTGACGTCAGCTAATTCTCATAATCAAACCAAATCAGTTTATTTTGAACCTTGACCAGGCACAGACGAAGACGACTGTGGAAACAAAGCTGCAGCATTGCAGCTTGACCAGTCCACAGACCCTTAATATTGGCAGCTAAGCAGCATCACAGCTAAGCAGCATCACAATGTGCAATAACAATACTTTGCTTTTGCACACTGAAAAAAATATTAAAAGTTAAAAGCAAGCGCTGGGTGGATACAATCGCAAGGAAAAACATATTGTGAACATGAAAGTTCAGGGCTCACACATTGGAACAAAAAAATCGTAAAAATCATACTCTTTCGGGTTCATACATTGTACGGAGTTCCTGTATTTACAGGTGAATAAATCAAATGCCGAGCTGATATTTGTTTAAAAGAATGGTAGTATCTAACATAGAAATATTTTCCATGGTTCGAGCGATGTGTGGGCACTACCCAATTTCTCTATATCTTGCTGAGTAACTAGTCATGCATTCAATTTGAAGACGAGGCAGATCACGCATGTCATTGATATTTTTTGTGTCTAATGTATACATCAAACTTTATCGATATCTATACGAGTTGAAGACTCTAATCACATGGAACGGTAGGCTAAGTTCGCACTTTGGCGCTGCATAAAGCACGTTGTAAATATACCGAAGAAAAAAAAGTTGCAAAAACTAAACACGTTGTGAGGTTTTCAGGTGTTTGTTCCCTATACCGAGTGACATTACATTTTACATGAGAAGTAAAAAAGAGCGTATTATAAAAGGAGGTACTTAATTTTTATGGGAAGGTATTTAATGCGACCTTTAGCATACGTGATTTGAGCTATTTTGGTTACTGTATGGTTTGTGGCTATCCACGAGATTGCTGAAGAAATTAGGACACTAAGATACCTAAAATGTTCAACAATATCTATAGGATGGAAATTTAGTGTGATACCTTCATACACTGGAACTAGCTTGTTTTGTCTGAATATGACTGCTTTAGTTTTTGTCTCATTTATTTGCATGAAATTAGACACTGGCCCCTTTTCCAGTGCTTTCATTGGCAAAGTACATTGATCTACCAGTTTATCCATGTAATTACAAGAAAGAAAATAATTGTGTCGTCTGCGTCTAAAATACATTTTGCAATACGGATGATGTTTGCAATGTCACTAAAGTCATTGAAGCAATTGATTACAATTAATCTTGCGGACATACGTTGCATCGCTTCCATATTAGTATACATTTTTGTTTATTTGTTAATGATGAACCGAGACTACGTTGTGTACTCGACTATAGGACGAAAAATGCACTTTGTGGAAGTAGTTTTTGAGCCAGATGCTCATTTTGAAACTCTTCTCTGGTACTAGAACTTGTTAGCTGCTTTAGTAGTAAGAGCAGCAGTGATGGTATGCCATATGTGGTTCTCTAAAAGTAAAGTCGAAATATTGGTTTTGTTTCACTATTTGAAGGAAGTGTTATACTGGTATGTTACTTCTATTTTAGAGCACCACCGCAGAGCGCTCGTTCCCGTGTTTTGCGGCGTCGGCGTCGGCGTCGGCGTCGCCGTCGCCATCGACGTAACTGGTGAGGAGGGGGCGTACGAGAGGAGGGAGAGAGGTACGCAAAAGGAGGAGGAGGGTACGAAGAGGAGGGAGGGGACGGAAGAGGAGGAGGGAGGGTACGGTCGAGAAGCTTTGGTGCGGTGCGGAGGAGGAGGAGGATATGGAGGAGGACTGAGGAGGATGCGTTGGAAGACGGTACAGAAGAAGGACAGGGTATGAAGAGGTGTGGGGAGCAGGGGAGCACGGAGAGAGAGAGGAGGGAAGGTACGGAAGAGGGGGCACGGAGAGAGGGAGAGTACACGGGAGGTGGAGGGCACGGAGAGGAGAGGGGAGGGTACGCCAGAGGACGACATGGAAGAGGGAGCGGGGGATACGCAGGAAGAGAGGAGGGTATGAGTACCTCCCCTCCTCCTTACGTACCCTCCCTCGTACCCTCTCCTTCGCCTCAGAACTGCAATCTAATTTCGCGTACAGAAATTTGTAAACATTCATTTTCCACCTAGAGCATGGCTGATTCATAAAACATACACACACACACACACTATATATATATATATATATATATATATATATATATATATATATCACAATCACTGGCACAGTATTATCGAGTTTTTCTGGAAGAACTATGCACGGGTAGATAACTAACAAAAGTATATAATTTATCCATGTTCCAGGTGTGTTCAGAGATTCCAAGGGTCATACGACAACTACTATCGGCTGCACGGGGACTTCAAATTTTCGCCGGTTTTATATTTTCAACCGTTTGCTGCACTGATAGGAAGAGCAGCAAGTCATGGACGCCTAAATAAAGTGAGCAGTAGATAGACCATATTGTGCCCGCCTCCCACGTTTTCGTAAGAAATACATAACTATAAAAACTTAACATATTAAAACGTTATCTTGAAGAGGTAACGTATCGTAGAGCTCTGAACTAAGTCAAAAGTTATTTATGAAGGCTGCCTCGAGTTAAAGCTCCTTCAGGTTTTATTTTTAATAGCCACTTATTTAAAAGGCACGTAACGTTTTCTTAACAAAATGGCCTTTAAGAAGACAGGTCATACGTCGCCTTAAGTTAGTAAGTTCACAGCGTACAACACTGAGGCAAGATAATGGTCTAACGCATCTGCGAATGAATCTACAGGCATAGAGTAAACAAAGGTGGTCAGAGAAACAATGCGTCTCAGACATTACTCGCTGAAACAGTGAGTATAAAATATGTTGTTACGACGAAAATAATCCCTGGAGAAGGGGAAGAAGAGGGACAAACGACAAAGTAGCGGAGTGTAAACTGACTCCGCTACTTTTCTTGTACCTTTCGCTGCAATTAGCGGCAACACAGCTTCGCGGCATGCTGAAATGCTATGACGCCCATGCGAAATGTGCACCCTTCTGCCCACACCACCCGGCTCCGCCGCGATCGCAGCGCCGCCACAGCTCCGTGACGTCAAACCCGCGTGTTGGTCTGATCTGGGTGTATCAAGGAGTGGCCAGGCTCTTTAAATCGACCGCAAAATTCGGTTTCTTAACCTATCGCGCTACGACTTTGTGCAGCGTTGCCCACAGATGGTGCATTTTTTTGTAAAATTTGCAAAGAGCGAATTTACCTGAGGAAAAAGTAAAGAAAGAAAAAGGCTTAGCTCCTATGGAAATGCGGCGAAGCCAAAGGTCTTCAAACAATACGGCGCCGTTTCGCACGGGAGACAAGAGATGGCGCAAGCGGTCGCGACGCCAACTGCGCCAACGAACGAGCATACGGCGCCGAAAGCCGACGTCTTTAGCAGACAATCTTTTCGACTCAAAAGCGGCGCGAGCTTTTCTGATATCAGTTGCCAATGCATTATTTTATCATCCTTACTGATAAAACATATTGAATGGACACATAATCGATTAGAAAAATGGTTTGTTGGGATATTTTGACTGTTTTTTTTCGGGGTACCGATGTCGTCTGCTTTGCAGTTCCTTGTTACCGCGCCTGTTTATGTTTCTGCGACTGTCGCCACCTGCGGAACGCGCTCCGCTTTTGAGTCGAAAAGATTGTCTGCTAAAGACGCCGGCTTTCGGCGCCGTATGCTCGTTCGTTGGCGCAGTTGGCATCGCGACCGCTTGCGCCATCTCTTGTCTCCCGTGCGAAACGGCGCCGTATTGTTTGAAGACCTTTGGCTTTGCCGCATTTCCATAGGAGCTAAGCCTTTTTCTTTCTTTACTTTTTCCTCAGGTAAGTTCGCTCTTTGCAAATTTTACAAAAAAAAAATGCACCATCTGTGGGCAACGCTGCACAAAGTCGTGGCGCGATAGGTTAAGAAACTGAATTTTGCGGTCGATTTAAAGAGCCTGGCCGCTCCTTGATACACCCACTATATACAATATATATCTTTATTTCCAGAAGTATGCACTTCTGGAAAAAAAATTCTTGATCTCTATGTGTCTTTTTTAAAGGAAAGCTGAAGTTGCTTTAGATGTGAGAACAAAACACCTCAGCCTTGTTAATAAGACCCAAACCATAGCGAATATCATATTCGTTTGGTCATTCTATGCGCAGATTCACCGGAAAAGCGCCTTCAAATTAGTGCTGAAGCCACGCCTCTCCGAGGCAGAGAGAAAGGGGAGAGAGGAGAATGCCCGTCACGTAACAAAAGGACAGGCTGGAGGACCCCGCCGCGGCTGGCCCCACTTCCCTCGTAATAGGCTGCTCCTACCGACTGTTCGAGCCGTCGTCATTCTGCCCTGCATAGCGCTTGGTTTTATTCGTTGACCTGTCGTACTCTTGACTCAGTCGCCTGACGTATTGATTGTTTTCTTGTTTGTTTACGGGTTTGCGAAATTTTCGTGGGACCGAAGCAGCTGACTCGCGCCGTTGCACGATGCCGTACTCCCGTATAGGCATGTTTGCCCAAACCGCGTTCTTCGCAGTTGTTCCTCCCGCGTACCGCCCTTTCCAGTCCGATACCGAGATTTCAAAGGGATGGGTTTCTTAAATCCAAACAGACGAGTTTGGGCTCAAGAAGTACCCACTATTTTTTTGTTTTTAACGTGTTCCGGGCGGCGCACATGAAAACAATGTAGGTATTGGTTTTGGTCTAAAGAAGACTCGCCTGAACGCGCGCTCTGCCGACCATCTTTGAAGGGAAGAAGGTAATTCAGTGCATTCCAAGGCACACGGAAAGAGGGGACAAAACTATAGGTAGAAATTAAGGGTCGGCTGTCCTGGAAAAAAAACTATTACGTTATTAGATGTGTGAAGTGAGGTTAAAAAGCCGCGATCATGTAGCCCAATAGCGGGTTTCCGCTGGTTTCTATTGTGTCAACCGCCTTATATTTGTGTTTTGGTTTTGATTTCTTTTTATATCGTTGATGTGGCCATATTTCTCGGACCGACTCGGCTATCCAAGATATTGTTTTGTCTACTACGCTAACCAGTCACTTGGGAAAGGGGGTTTATCTTGTAATAACTGGTCATGAGACTTTCATCATGCGACTTTCACGGTTCAACTTGTTTTAGTGTGAACATTCTTTTTACAGTTGGTGATACTATTTGAGGTCACATATTTTTACGTAAACATAAATTATATTAAATTTTCTTTCCAATAACTACATATTCTCTTCAGGAGCGCCTTTTTCAAATACGAAGCATGTGACATTCTGTTGTGAATTGAGTTCTCTTTTTTACAAGTTTCGCAGTGTTTTCCGTATAAAGTTTTTGTATCATGAAATGGTTCTTTGTGCATTTGAATTTCGATTTTATGATGATAATGCTTGGCGCTGGTCTGACGCAGTCAACAAATCTTGGGCCCAGGAAGCGTTCACAAATTCACCATCAAATTGAGGGCTACCGGGCACAGATCTCCGCTTTTTCTAAAGCCATAATGCCATAACAATTAGTGGCAAACAAATACAACGCAGTAGAGAATATCACTATCAAAAGAATGGTCCTTTTGCACAGTAATTCGCTTCGTCTAAGCATCTGCGGAGGGGAGGGGCGGCTTTAAAGTTAAAACACTGCAGGACATCGCGGTGGCAGAACTTCTCACCCGTCTCATCTCGGTGGAAGCTCTCACGTCGCTTGAAGCCGATTATACTATCCCTTCAAACCACTTCAGCCTTGGTGAGCAGTGCAACCTGCATGCTCACGTGTCCAGCAGCTGCCCAGCATGAAGGCCGATGTGTGCCGAATTCGTGTGCTCTGACGACCGTTTCGGGAAGAGTTTCGCTAATCCCACCTAACGCGTCCCGTCAATGGCACTCCGTTTATTGTCAACGTTTTACGTAACTATATGTAGCAGTCAGTATGTTCCTGAACGCATGAAGCCGGCCATGTCTCGTCGGAACAAGCGGTTCCTCGTGTCTGACCGTACTACTTCGGGGGGGGGGGGGGGGGGTAATTTTTCTGCTTTTTAATGGCTGGAACCTATACTTTGTCACGTCGAGGATCCTCTGGATAGATGCCCCTTTTAATTCCAAAGAAATATCGAAAAAAAATCAGAAGCCGAACCGGACCTACATGAGACAAAAGCCTCTACGCCCGGCTATGATTAATTCATTTTATTCAGAAAAGGTTTTTCAGCTTCCCTTTAAATGCTTTGTATAATCTTAAAGAAACAACAATATGGCAGGTGGTTTTCAGATTACTCTTCAAAGTAGTAGCACATCATCGAAAATACATCGACAATAAAAACAATATATGCAGAGTATATACAATATATATCTTTATCGAATTCGAGTAGATGTGTGAAATACAATAAATAATATCAACAATTTTTTTTGTACGTGGACTTGGTTAGCCGGTTTGGCTTTAAAATGTGCAGTCCTCAAATGCCGAAGGAACTGCATATTTCGTGGCATGGATGAGAGAGCAACTATGTATTCAACTTCGCTGGATCACAGGAAGCATTCATTGTTAGTTAGAGCGTGGTGAATATTTAGGGTCATCTTGGTGAACGAAGACGTGAGGTTTATATTTGAGACCTTGTGTGGCGCAGGGGTACTTTGATATGTATACCGAGGTTGAAGTAATTCTAAGGTGTACTGGAAGACACGCATTTCGCAGAGGTTTGGAATATCCCTTATGCCTTCCCTAGAAAATATTTGCTGGAAATCTCATTGATCTCTTCCTTCCGAATCGTCCTTTCGATAATCTAACCTTATTGACGCTTGCTAGATCCGATGTTTTTCACCCGTCTTTCAGTGTGCATCTTTTTCTTGTGTGAAGGTCGCGTGCCTGTCAGGTCTCGTCTAGCTAGCCGTACGGCAACGGCGACCACATAGGCCAATGTAACCTGTTCCAAAACTGTAACCGGTCGACAATTTTCAGTTAAAAAGAGTGTCGGATACCGCGACTGAATATTTTACAGCTATATTGCAAAGGGGTATTGATGTCTGTCATACCAAAACGCCTAAAGTGCCCTAACTAAATGATTAGCTTAGATTTACAAGGAATTACTGTATTATATCCGCAGAAAAGCTCACTTTCACAAACTCTTCAAGTCAAGAGGTGTGGCTCCGTGGTACGCATATTTCAGGATTTATAAAACGCTCTTGAAAAAGTTGTT